>JAAALK010000290.1:35151688-35349249 GCA_019279435.1 Zizania palustris
ACTGCCTAGTCTGACTCATACATAACACAACCAACAGGAGAGCTATAGCTAAGAAAAGTTTTCATCCATTTCCCACCTTTAACACTGTTGATCAGTTTACTACTGCTATTACTTCTGAAGCTACTATACTAATCCTCAAGTGCATCCGACATGTGCATTGTTTTGTACATGAAAATATGACAGCAAACCTTTTTTGTATAACCAAAATTCTGATACATTAGCCTCTTAACTATGAATAGTTCATCTATGGCGGAAGAAGGACATTCCGTCAAGGAGCTCATCTACGAGTCTCCTGCAAAAACAAATAAAGAGGGTTCATCTGAAGGATCATCCGATAGAGAATCTTCGTATCACTCTCCGAAGAATGAACATCCAGTGGAGCCTAGGAAGAAGCAAACGAGAGAAGACGTCAATGAGGATTACATTCCTAAAGCTTAAGCGGAGGTAATTATTGCATTAGTAACAAGTCTGAGCAGCTTCTAACCGAGGATTACATTCCTGAAGCTCACATTGTCTATCGTCGTAGGATCGTCCAAAGCGAGGAAGCAAGCATCGATTATTCCAAGTCGAGGAAAGAACAACTATTGTCCCAACTGTTGAGTCATCTGAGCCAACAATTGTTGAGCCTGCTGCCACTACATCCTCTACAAATGCGAAGAGGAGAGGAAAACGGGAGAAGAACAAGCTGCATACAACTATCTATGAGGTTGAATAAGTGTATGTTGATGGGGCTCCAAAGAAGCCGAAAGAAATCACAGCTAAGTGGCGCAATGACTATGGATGTTTCGCTAGAGAGCGATGTAAGATAGTTTGGAAAAACTAGAAGAGCGTCCCTGAAGCTACAATGAACGAATTGTGGCAGCATATAAAAGCGCATTATAAATTCCTAAAAGATCGCTTAGAAGACGCTAAAGCTGCCACATTGAAGACTATCGGGAAATCTCTTCGTACATTCAGGACTAAATTGAACACACAATACCTTTAGAAAGGAGAGTCACCGCTCAACGACTATGACTTTATCACGCCAAATGAATGGAACAAATTCAAAATGCAGCATTGCTCGGAAGAAGCCAAACAAGAGAGCATCATGTTCAAAGAACTTAATAAGAAGAATAAGTTCCCACATAAACTTGGCCTAGGTGGATATAAGGCCAAGGAGGATGAGTGGAGTAGAAAGGAAGAGGAGGACCGTGCGGTTGGGTTACCTGAATAGTTTTCAGGTGCTGATCAGCGCACTAAGAGATGGCTCTTAGGTCAAGCTAAAAAACACCCGAGGGATAATATATCCTCTCTGACTCATAGACTAGTGAAGTATTTCAGAAAGCGAAGGAAATCGCTGAGTTGGAGAAGACTGGAAAGTTCAAGCCCAAGGGATGTAATGACCAGCTTACATCTGCTCTTGGAAACGAGGAACATCGAGGGCGCACCCGAGGTGTCTCTTCTATAGCACCCTGGAATAATACTTTCAAGAAGCAGGATGGCGCCACATACAAGAAGCGTCAAGCACGCATAGACGATGCCGCAGAACGCCGTGCAGAGTGGGAGAGACACTTCTTTCAATTTATTAGTGAGAATCCAAACATCATGCAGGCTTCAACGGGACAAATAGTTGCGCTAGAGGTACGATTTGATGTACCAAGCAGTGTTAGATCAGTATAAGAGAAATTTCCTATAAATTATATCAAAGAGGACACACCATGCAGTCTACATGTACCGATTGTACGCAAAGGACATTCCCAAGAGACTGCACGAGGTATTGCTATGCCTGAGGATCTATTTCACAATCGGCCTATTCCCGTGGAGTATACCAAGGTTCAGGTCAATGATATCACCAACGACAGATTTATCAATGACCCCCTGGATATTCCAATGCCTGATGAGGGGATTGAGACAATCAGAGATGCACTGAATAACTTTGTCTTATGGGCCAACCGAGATATCAAATTACTCCACAGGTAGTCTCCGACAAGTTCTCAGAGTAGATCGCCCACATATCCTTCATCTCATGATATGCAAAATATAGGATCTTTATCACCTGTTGATGAGCATGAGATGAAGGAAGAGGCAGAGAAGTAGCTAGTGCCCGATAAAGTGGAAGATCATCAAATGGCTCAAGAACTCGAGGAACACATGCCCGAAAAAGTGGAAGATCCACAAATGTCTCAACAACACGTGCCGGAGTAAGTGACAGATCCTAAAGTGCCCGAGCTTGATCAAGTGGAAGAGTTAGTTCTAGCGGCCGAGCCTGATCAATCCAAAGAGTTAGTTCCAACGGCCGAGCCTCAAGTGACGGAGCCAGTGGACAAGCCTGATCAACTGAAAGAGTCAGTTCAAGCGGCATGCCCAAAGCCCACAATCCACAAGACAATTGTTCAAGTTGGGCAGTGTTCCGAGCCAAAGTCAGAAATGCTCAAATTCTTTAGTACTGTGGGGGAAAACACGTTCTATGCCTATAGAGGCTCACTTAAAGGCTCCAGTACAAAAAATGGCTCACTTTGTGCGGATCAATGGAACTACAGAGACAATGATTTTATCGAGTACGAACCAGGCAAACCATTCTTACCCAAATGAGTACTTAAGAGTATGAATTGGGAGATGAAATCATTTCATGACTGGTATCTTGAAGCGTCTTCATTAGGAATTATGCAAATAGAAGTGAAGGTTCCAAAGAAGTATTCAACTGCCCAGACTTTAATCTTGTACTATTTTTCGACGACTTCCACTGGATATTCCATCTGAAACAAACCGACATCACAAGCATGATGCTCTGATGCCTGTAAGTAGTTTTTACTTTATCAATACAAAGCAAAAATCAATCATGTCTTATATTGACTAGTGTTTCATAACATATGCAGTTTGAATTCATGTTCTGATAAGTCTAAACAATATGGGTACTTGAACCCATCATTAATAAGTCAAAGTACACTGAACCCAGTACTAAACCAGAACGATGCAAAGTACTAGAGTGCGGGTCAGAAAAAGTTTCAAATGAAGATTTTCAATAAAGACCAAGACACACTTAAGAAGAATAAAAGGAATTGTGCCGCGTTGTATATTGCACGGTGCATGTTTCAATGGAGGGACAGAGAAATGATAAGCGGGGCATATAATTTTAAGTAAGTACACCCACTATATCCACTTAATCACATTTTATCAATTATGAAACTAACATAATCACATATTACTTCTTTCGATAGTGATCATTGGATTGCACTTCTGATATACCCGAAGATCTCTAGGGTTTGGGTGCTCGACTCTCTCGACAAACCTAGAAAAGAATATCAAGATATAATAAATGTTCTTCAGAGTGCATATAAATATTACGTGGAAAAGTTACATGACCCACATGATCCACAAATGCCGAAAGAAATGCATATCAGAACCAACTATCTAGTAAGATTATATTTTGAAATTTCTTAATTCAAATAATAAAGCCAAACTATATATCGTTCTAACTTTGTCTATTTTGAAGTGTCACAAACAACTTCCTGGTTCGGTGCATTGCGGGTATTACACTTGTAATTTCATGAGCAATGACTTAGGAAAGTATACGCGGACAGTATCTGAGGATACTAAAGAAGTAAGTTGATTTATTGTGTGTTAATCTAATATAACCTGCAACGTATGTACTTATATGTTACGTATGTAGACGTTAGATCCATCAATCGTTGCCGGGAAGAGCCAATTCTTTGATGCAAAAATATATGGAATCGTATCAAGGATCTACCGCTTCACGATGCATGCAATTATTCATGAGCATGGAATACTCTTCGATCCTGAGGGTGAAGTAGCCAAGCATCCAACTCTAAAACGTTGGGACGGAAGACCTAAAAGGCTTGAACAACAAATTTCCAAGAATTTTGAAGCTCAGAAGCAAAAATAAGATGCGCAAGATAAGAGCTAGCCTTCCGAGACGAAACATTAAACAAAATGAGCATGTATTTGTGAACAATTGTTAATTTTGAAGTTTTGATAGATGTAAACTTTGTAAACTTGATGTGTGATGAAATGTAAACTTTGTAAATTGATGAGATGGGTTGTTGTTGTGTTGATGTTGTGTTGCTGCTGTGGATGGCGGTGGGAGCTGATAATTTTTGTGGTTGTGTTGCTGCCGTGGATGTGGATGGCTGTATGAAGCTGTATATTTCTGTGTTTTTTGTTTCTGGTACGGTGTGAATTAAAGTTTATAACATTCTGTGTAATGGGGAAAACACAGTATTGGCGGGCACACTGACGTCATCTGCCCGCCACTGCTGTTGGCCATAGCAGTGGTGGGCAAATGACGTTAGCGCGCCCATCTCTGCTGTTGACACAGTGGTGGCTGGCTCGCTGACATCATCTGCCCGCCACTGCTATGGCTAATAGCAGTGGCAGGCAGATGATGTCAGTGCGTCCACCACTGCTAACCAGGGTTAGCAGTGGTGTTAGAGAAGTGGCGAACTGGTTGTCCACTACTACAGTATGTTTTTGCCCGCCGCTATAGTGTCGCTTTGTAGTAGTGACTATTCTCACCAGTGCCCTCACCCCAAGCGCCCTCAAGGTATCGCGGTGAATCCAGCAGTCCTCGCCCGCGTCAACCACATCTCCGCCGAAGAAGCACGTGCCGCTCCATCGATTGTTATGGGTATGTTCACTGCTAAGTCCATACCTACAGTCCTTTTGTTCGATACGGGAGCAACCCACTCTTTCATATCAGAAAATTTCGTGAAAACTCATAGTTTGAATGAGCTAGAACTAGTAAGGCCCGTATTAATAGCCACCCCCATTAAGCAGACCCTAGCCAGCTTTTACAACACAAGGGTATGGGTAAATATCCAAGGCATAGTCTTCTGGGTGGACCCCATCCTTATCGACTGCAAGGGATTGGACCTCATCGTAGGGATGGTGTTGACACGAAAATGTGCCCCCGCACTTGGGTCAGTTCGACTATCCAAAAGTGTGCGGATACTTAGGGACAAGCCTAAGGGTAACACAACAATGACGCCGCGTTCCGACTACCCTCAATAGTGGCAAGGGGGTGGAGTCACCAGGTAATCAGATCACACAGAAATAATCCAATTAGCCGAAAGAAATATATTAAATAAAATAAATCAGCAAGCTGAACGGAGCCTAACTGATTCGAATGGTACTGTGCGAAGGGTATCACCGAAGGGTACCTTCGGCGTCTAATGCGAAGGGTCTCGCCGAAGGTACCTTCAGCGTTTGGAC
Organism: Zizania palustris; assembly: GCA_019279435.1. Taxonomy (NCBI): domain Eukaryota; kingdom Viridiplantae; phylum Streptophyta; class Magnoliopsida; order Poales; family Poaceae; genus Zizania; species Zizania palustris. The sequence continues at coordinate 35,156,897 of JAAALK010000290.1, forward strand.
TAATCTGGCCGAAGGCAGGCTCCAAATAGATCTCGACGCGACAATCACCTCCGAACAGCGGGGTTCGGCGTGAAGTCTTTGACATGATAAAATATGTCCAACGTGATGCACGGGCATGAATTCGTCTAGCGCAGAGTACAAACATGGCAAATCCTGTATCGACAAAGCCTGTTGTGAAGCATGTTGGCGCGCTGGACTCGGTCAAACCGAAAACAGTGTGACAGTCCGGCACCGGTAATCGAAGTAGGGATTCTATCGAAGGGTGTTTTGGCAGCCTCCGAAACCAGTCTCCTGGCTCCGGACACCTCCGGCGAAGTGGCTCCAAGCGTGAAAACCTGCAACAGAATGGAGATCAAGTGCCAATTCGGCCTAGGGACCGAATCTGCTAAGTGTTGCACTAGAGAAATGAAGGTAGCAATCTGTTACGTAGAGTAACAGGTACTTCACAAGCAAAGTAACAAGGTGATAGCAATCTCTTACGTAGATTAATGGGTACTTCACATGCGAAGTAACAAGGATTACCACTGTTCCAAAGTGGCCGGCGGAGGGCTTCCAGGCAAACTCATGAAGGTTGCAGAAAAGTAAAGATAAAAGTAAAGGTACGGTTCAAAGTTAGGGCTTTGTGGTTGATCTGTGTTGGGAGAGTTAATGAACCGACCTCACCCCTATATTTATAGGGGCTTGTCTTCTAATCTCTAAGATTAATTTGTTAAGATTTGGCCTAATCATGCATAGGGATAAAATTAGCCAGAATCAGACTCAAACTCTATCTCTAGAATTCAGCCTGAACTGGGCCTTCGGTAGGGCCCACCGAAGCCTGCTCCTTGGGCCGAAGCTTTGGCGAGGCAGGCGTTCGAAGGCCTTTGGGCCGAAGGTAGTAGGCCCACTGGAAACGTCCGAAGCCTAGAACTCAATGGGCCTTCGGCCCTGTAGGGCTTTCGGCCCGATCCAGGACATGTGTATTTTTGGCCCAGATTACCAAAATTGATATTTTGACAATCTTAACCATTTAATGCCATTTTTTGCTATCAACACATGACCCATGCCTTTTAGTGAACTAAGTGAACTAAAAGCACAATGGGCTAAGGACGATACCTCCCATATCGGCCTTTCGACACTTTCAGGCCGTTTGCCACACACACGGGAAATACTTTTTCAAGTACCTGTCATTCAAAGCTTTTCAAAACCGCTCTCCTTGTACCGATTCTAGCACATATGCATTACTTGGAGCGATTTTGGCTATTTTGAAAGGGCATTCCCAACTAGGTGACCACTTACCAAATTTGGGGCTCTTAGTGCCTAAGGGCAAAATCGTCTTCCAAACCAAGTCACCAACTTGAAATGATTTTGGCTTAACTTTCTTATTGTAGGCTCTAGCTATTATCCTCTTGTCTATTTCTATAGCCTCTAAAGCCCTTAGCCTCTTATCGGTCACTTCTTCTAAATTGTCCTTCAAAAGAGTCTCATACTCATCGACCGACAAGCCATCTTGCCTTAGAACTCTTAAAGAGCCAAGATCTACTTCTACAGGTAGAACAACTTCTTGCCCATATACTAGCTCATATGGACTAACTTTGGTAGCACCGTGCTTTGCAATTCTACAAGCCCATAGTGCCTCGGAAAGCACTTCATGCCACCTCTTAGGGAGCTCTTTGATTTTCCTCTTAATGAGCTTAACCATAGTTTTATTACTAGAATCGGCCTAACCATTGGCCTGAGCATAATATGGTGAAGAGTTTACCAACTTGATACCATAAAATTCGGCAAAGTCTCTCACTTGTTTAGAAACAAATTAAGTACCTTGATCTGTAGTGAGAGTTTGGGGAATACCGAATCTATGTATAATGTGCTTCAAGATAAAATCAATTACCTCGTTGTGAGTCATATTCTTGAGAGGCACGGCTTCGGTCCATTTGGTGAAGTAGTCCATCGCCATCAACACGAACCGATGCCCTTTTGAAGAAGGAGGATGAATCTGTCCAATGAAGTCTAAACCCCAACCTCGAAACGACCATGGCTTGATAATAGGGTTAAGTAATGAAGAAGGAGCTAGCTGAATATTGCCAAAATTTTGACATGTCTTACACCCTCTATAGTATCTAAAACAATCCTCAATCATAGTCGGCCAGTAGAAACCTGCTCTTTTGAGCATCCAACTCATTTTTTGAGCCGACTGACGAGTGCCACAAAGCCCTTCATGGACTTCTCCAGTAGCTACTTGGGACTATTCATCGTCTAAACTCTTTAAAAGTACTCCATCAATAGTTTGGCGATATAGTACATCATCTAGCAACACAAATTTAAACGCTTGTCACCAAACTTTCTGATCAACTCTTTGACTAGGATTTCTCAAATACTGGATGATTGGAACTCTCCAATCGCCCTTATGTACCTCCGGAGGGTTTGTCGACTCCTTTGCTAGAGTGATGTCCAAACTATTAACTTTGGAGTGTCCCCCGGGCCTTTCCCACTTCTGCTGAAGTCTGCCTAGATCGGCCGTGCGGAGCCGATTAGGCCGAAGCCTTCTGCCGGAGGGTTCCAGTTCCCAAAGACCTCCGCTATCCAGCGGGCTTCGACGCAGGGGCTCCGGCGCGCAAGACCCTTCGGCGGACGAAGTGTTTCGGACTAAGGGCTCTGATGCGCGGCACTCTCCGGTGGCTAGAGGGGTCCGACCCGGAGGGTTCGACAGACCTCGCACTGCCTGAAGCTTCTGGCTTCGGCAGTGAGACCACACATCGGCTTTTCCTGTACAGAAAATTTACCTCTCCTGACTCGATAGACAGATGCTTGCTGAGCCAAATCATTTGCAATGGAATTGGCTTCTCTTGACATGTGAGAAATTTTGAAGTCGTCAAAAGTGGGAACTATGTCTAAACATTTATCCAAGTAACTATTTAGCAAGCCATTAAAACATTGAGCACTCTTAGCTACTTGTTGTACTACTAACAAAGAATCACCATATGCATGGACATGTTTAGCACCTATAGACTCTAGAAATTCAAGTCCTAGCAATAGAGCCTCATATTCAGTTTTGTTATTAGTAGAGGGAAATTCTAAACGGGCCGAGGTCTCAAAGCACATCCCATTAGGTGATATGAGGACCACTTCAATACCTTGGCCATTCTTGCAAGCTGAACCATCAAAATAAAGTGTCCATGGTACTACCTCAATTAGAGCAATATCGTCACCCCAATTGACATCCATGTGGTGATCAACTATAAAGTTAGCAACAATTTGGCCTTTCATGGCTCTTAGAGGTTCATAGGACAAATAATGCTCAATCAAAGTGTAAGCCTACTTTCCAATTCTTCCACTGAGAATCGGCTTTTGTAACATGTATTTTATGACATCGGTTTGGCAAGCGACAATACATGTGGTAGGAAGAAGATAGTGACGTAATTTCGTACACGCGTAATAAAGTGATAAACATAAACATTCCACAAATACGTACCTGGTTTCGGCGTATAGCAGGCGACATCTCAAGAATGTGATGATGTAATCTCTTTACTCCACCTCTAGGGTTAGCACGACCCCTATCACGCTATCTTCGGCAGCAATATACAACCAAAACAGAATTCTAGCTTTTGATGCTCTCACCACGGGCGGTGATGATAAGCACTCTTTAATTTTTTCAAAGGTGCTTTGCTGACTTGCCCCCCAAGTGAACTCAACTTCATTCTTTAGCCGGAATATAGGGACGAAGGCATCAATCTTGCCAGACAAGTTAGCTATAAAGCAAGGCAAATAATTCATCTTGCCTAGCAACTTTTGCACATCTTTCTTGCATGTCAGCGCTGCGAAGTTTCTAATTTTCTCAAGCCTCTTAGGATCAATTTCTATACCTCTTTCATGAATCATGAATCCTAAGAACTTGCCCGCCGACACACCAAAAACACATTTGAGTGGGTTCATTTTCAAGCCATACTGTCGCATCCTATCAAAAGCAACTTTCAAATCGGCTATGTGGTTTCCCATAGCGTCCGATTTGACTACAATATCATCTATGTATACTTCTAACATAACTCCTAACAAGTCATGAAAGATCAAGTTCATAGCATGTTGATATGTAGTGCCATCATTCGTTAAACCAAAAGTCATAACGACCCACTCGAACAAGCCAACAAAACCAGGGCATCGAAAGGCTATCTTATGGACGTCCTCTTCGGCCATAAAAATTTGATTATAACCAGCATTGCCATCAAGAAAACTTAGTACCTTGTGTCCTGAAGCATCGTTGATTAGCATGTCGGCTATTGGCATGGGATACTCGTCCTTTGGAGTGGCCTTGTTTAGATCCCTGAAATTGATACAAACTCGTATTTTTCCGCTCCCCTTCTTTTCTACAGGTAAAATGTTAGCGACCCATTCAGCATACCTGCATGGCCTAATAAACTCAGCCTTGAGTAATCGTTCTATCTCTTCTTTAACTCGGTCATAGATGGCCGAATTAAAGCGACACAGAGGCTGTTTATAAGGCCTAAATCCGGGTTTAATAGGTAGCCGATGCTCCACGAGCTCGTGGCTTAATCTGGGCATCTCGCTATATTCCCATGTGAAACAATCGACATACAACCGAAGAAACTTTATTACTTCGACCTTCTCATTAGCCTGCAAATGTTGGTTTACAAAAGTCGTCCTTGGGATGCTACCATCGCCTATGTCGATTTCTTCTAAAGGATCGGCCGACGCAGAACCTTGTCCTAACTTTTCTACTTCGCTAAAGTCTTCGATGGCCTCGGCAATACCGTCTTTAGCAGACCGATATTGCTCCACACGAGACGTTAGCCAATCTAGATTACTTTTGCTAGACATAACTACTAATTTATACATAGCCATGCTACACCAGCCGACTTTACAGACACTGGTACAAAACGTCCTCCGGACACGCTAATGAAGTCGTAACCCAAAAGATCCCTACCTGATAGACATTCTACTTTGTTGTGGATGGCATCAATGGACACATTGCCCAATGCCACCTGGGCCGAAGTGTCTGCTGGTATAACCTCTACCTCATCATCATCCCACTGAATCAGGCATTGGTGCAAAGTAGAAGGAATGCAATAGTTTGCGTGAATCCAATCACGCCCGAGTAGTACGCTGTAGTTACCTTGCACGTCAATGACGAAGAATGCTATCGGCAATGTCTTGTTGCCTACTGTCAACTCCATGGAGAGCACACCTTTGGCCTCGGAACTCTCGCCGTTGAAGCTGTTGAGCATTAGGTTAGTTTTCTTCAAGTCCTTCTCATCACTGCCAAGTTTCTTCAATAGCGAGTAAGACATTAGGTTGACAGTGGCACCACCATCAACAAGCATTCGGGAGATCGGCTTCCCATCAATGTGTCCTCTGACGTAGAGAGGCTTTAGATGGCGAGTCGTATCCTTAGGGTTTTCAAAAATAGCATTGTGTGGGCCGAGGTTCAAATGAGTGACCTCTGCCTCGTCCTGTGGTAGGGCGAACTCAGCGGGCAGCATGACGACGTTGATGTCCATTGCCTGAGGTGTGGGTCCTTTGGAGATGGGAGAGTATTCGTCGTCGAGCATGTCATCGTCGTCATCACTCGGGCTAGGAGCCGGGTTGGTTATCTCAATCGGCTTAATCCTCCATACCTGCCTCGTCATTGGCCGAGGGTGGATCTCCTCAAAGATGGTGTCTCGCTTGTCCTCGATGTTCTTCTCGCACATATCCTATGACCGTAGGCATTGCAGACGCCTTTTCTGTGATTTGGACATACCTGGAGGTGCCCAAGATGGCTGTGGCTTGGTACCAGACGCCACTGTCCTGTCTCTGTGATTTTTAGCTGAAGGGGTACTACCCAGGTCGACCTTGCACACTTCACAATCATAGGGCCCTTCGCTGCGGACCCTGGCAATTGGACCGACCTCGTTTGGCTGATCGGACTAGGCTCCGACGCTGGCTTCGGCTGGAGTAGGGAACTTACCTCTGTCGCGCTTCAGCGAGGGGGCCTTCGGGATTGGGACTTCCTGAGACCCTACTCTGACTGTGATAGCTTCGGACTCCCTATCCTTTGCCTCTTCGCGCTCATCTGCCCTGGATCCGTCCTGTGCGAGTCGATTCGGAGGTACTATGGACAACCTGCGAATGATGTCTCCCTTCGCCGCGTCTATTTGTCCCTGCTAGTTATAATACTCCAAAGGAAAACAAGGGACAATGTTAAGTTACGGAGGGTGCCCGGATTGCGATGTGTATGGAGCCCATGGGGTCCCCGCCCAATTGTATGGCGGAGGCATTGGTGTCTCTAGTGGCCTTGCCTACTGTGAGCCGAACCCATTACCCGGAGGGGAGTTTGGCCAGGTCAATGGTATCTCGGACCATATTAGCGAAGGGTCCTGCTAGGACAGAGGTATGTTTGGCCATTGCGGACCGAAGCCTCCCGCTGGAGGGTTCGTCCAGAGCGGAGCCGGGTTTGGCCATTGGGGTCCGAACTCATTCTACGTAGGGTTCGACCATTGGGGTCCGAAGCCACCATAGGGAGTGCTTGGCCACTGTGGCCCGAAGTCATCATGCGGAGGGTTTGACCACTGTGGTCCAAAGCCACCCTCCGATTGTTTTGGCCCCTTCGGTTAACTTAGCCTTTTTGCACGGGGGCCTGTTTCCTTAGCCTTTCTTTGGTGCTTGTTTAACAGCATCTAATACGTCACCTTCGGCTTCTTACGAGCCCTAGCCGAAGGAGACGTGTTGACATTCCGTTTCCACACTCCTACTTCAGGGTTCTTAGGTATGAGTGTGCGTGTACGTGATTCTCCAATAACGACCGCTTTCCTTTTAGTTGACTCGTCCTGCTCCGGCCAAATCAACACCTTCTTATCGTCGAGGCTGATGGTGTTCATGGGAAAGGGGTCTTTGTCTAGCTTCATCTTTGGACTGGGGTCTATTTTCAATCGTCCTTCCTCTATGGCCAATTGGACCTGTCAACGAAAAACATTGCAGTCGTTAATATAATGTGAATGCAAATCATGCCACTTACAGTATGGGCGTTTCTTTAGCTCGTCAGCAGATGGAATGAGTTGGCCTTTAGGCAACCTGAGAAGCTGGTTCTTGAAGAGGAAATCAAATATTTTATCACACTTAGTTATGTCAAATGAGTACTTGACTTCACTAGGCCGATTCTTGGTGGGAGATGGCCGTAACTTGGAGCAGGTAACAGGTTTGCTTTTAGCGTTCCAAATCCATTCGACCACGTACATGTCAGCCAAATCTTCTTCCTCCTCTGATTCTTCCTCATCGGAGTGCTCCATTACATGGACTTCAGCCCTAGGCTTGTTAAACATCTTAATAAACTTTTTATCCTTGGCTCGGCCTTCCTGGACCAGAGCCTATTGTAAGACTTGGCTAACTTCTAAGAAGTGTTGGTTGTCTAGTCTTTCTTTGATTTCAGAGCGCAACCCACTAAAAGCTAGATCCGCCAAATCCCTTTCTAAAATATTAAGACTGAAACATCAGTTTCTGGTATCTAGAAAACGCTTGATATACTCAAAGACGCTCTCGCTACATTTCTGTCTAACCGATGTCAATTATGAAAGCCTAAGTTCTGTTTCACCTGTGTAAAAGTAGTCATGGAATTTTTGTTCTAATTCAGCCCACGTTTGTATAGAATTCGGCAGGAGTGCCGAAAACCAAGTGAAAGGGGTGCTAGATAGCGAGAAAGAAAATAGTCTAAGTTTTAAAGCGTCCAATCCACTAGCTTCTCCACATTGTGCTAAAAACTGACTGACATGTTCTAGTGTGGTTTTGTTACCCTCACCATCGAACTTGGTGAATTCAAGGACTCTAAAGCCACGAGGGTAAGGTATCGTGTCGAAATAGTCAGGGTATGACTTCCGGTAAACCCTAGCTTGACCACTAGGTACGAAACCGGTGCACTCTCTAAACAGTGCGCGGATCCGCTCCTCGATGTCTCCTGGCCTACTGCCTGCACGTGCCTCTCATGCAGGGGCGCGACACGCGGCGGTATGTCGGCGTGTCAACCATGAGGTTCCCCCTCATGCGCTAGCTCAGGATGTATGACGTGTTCGGGCCTATGTGCTTGTGCATGTGGCACGGGCAGTGTGGGAAAAACTGGCGCCGGTGTAGGTGGAGGCGGCGCATGGTAGGCGGTGCTAGTTTGGCCAGAAGCATGGTGACTGGTCTCGACCATGGATATCGAGGCCGGAGACGCAATGGCTTTACCGGTACTACTGTCAGTTCTACTGTAAATGTGATTTATCGGAGGTATGATAGCAATCGGAGCTGGAGGTATGGCCTCGGTAAAGCCGAACCTTCTAATTGTAACCTCTACCAGGGAGCTAACTTCCGAATCTAAATGGTTGGCTAGCAAAGCTCTAACAGCTTGGTCTACTGATGCGGCTATCTTCTGCTCAATCTCTAAAGAAGATAAACGAGGCGATATTGGTGTTACCTGAATCCGAGTGAGGCCAGGGACATTGATGTCGCGCTTGTTGAAGCCCGCACATGTTTTGATGTAGCTCCCAAACATGAGGTCTTGGACTGCCTTCATCTTTGCCTCGATCTCTGCTCGGTCTTCTGCGGGAATATCTTCGAGGGTAGGCATCATGATGTCGCGGTTGTCGATATCCGCACGTCCCATGGGATCCATCGGCGATGTAGACGTAGTAGTTGTCATAGATGTACTCGCAGCTGATGTAGATGTACCCACCATGTTGGCGTAGCTTTCCCTAGTGGAGTCGCCAAAAATGTGTTGACACGAAAACGTGCCCCGACACATTGGTCAGTTCGATGATCCAAAAGAGTGCGGATACTTAGGGACAAGCCTAAGCATAACACAACACTGACGTAGCGTTCCGACTGCCCTCAACAGTGGCAAGGGGGGTGGAGTCGCCAGGTAATCAGATCTCACAGAAATAATCCAATTAGCCGAAATAAATATATTAAATAAAATAAATTAGCAAGCTGAACGGAGCCTAACTGATTCGAAGGGTACTGTGCGAAGGGTATCATCGAAGGGTACCTTCGGCATCTAATGTGAAGGGTCTCGCCAAAGGTACCTTCGATGTTCGGACTGATCTGGCTGAAGGCAGGCTCCAAACAGATCTCGACGTGACAATCACCTCTGAACAGCGAGTTTTGGCGCGAAGTCTCTGACACGATAAAATATCTCCAACATGACGCACGGGCATGACTTCATTTGGAACAGAGTACAAATGTGGTGAAGCTTGTCTCGACGAAGCCTGTTGCGAAGCGTGTTGGTGTGCGGGACTCGGTCCAACCGACAACAGCGTGACGGTCCGGCGTGGGTAATCGAAGTAGGGATTCCACCGAAGGGTGTTCTGGCAGCCTCCGAAACTAGTCTCATGGCTCTGAACACCTCCGGCGATGTTGCTCCGAGCGTGAAAACCTGCAACAGAACGAATATCAAGTGCCAATTCGTCCTAGGGACCAAATCTGCTAAGTGTTGCACTAGAGAAACGAAGGTAGCAATCTGTTACGTAGATTAATGGGTACTTCACAGGCGAAGTAACAAGGCGATAGCAATCTGTTACGTAGATTAACAGGTACTTCACAAGTGAAGTAACAAGGATTACCACTATTCCGAAGTGGCCGGTGGAGGGCTTCCAGGCAAACTCACGAAGGTTGCAGAAAAGTAAAGATAAAAGTAAAGGTACCGTTCAAAGCTAGGGCTTTGTGGTTGATCTGTGTTGGGAGAGTTAATGAACCGGCCTCACCCTATATTTATAGGGGCTAGTCTTCTAATCTCTAAGATTATTCTGTTAAGATTTGGCCTAATCATGCATAGGGATAAAATTAGCCAGAATCAGACTCAAACTCTATCTCTAGAATTCAGCCCGAAGTGGGCCTTCGGTAGGGCCCACCGAATCCTACTCCTTGGGCCAAAGCTTCGGCGAGGCAGGCCTCCGAAGGTCTTCCTCGAGGAAGGCCCGCCAGAACTCAATGGCCCTTCAGCCCTATAGGGCTTCGGCCTAATCCAAGACATGTGTATTTTTGGCCCAAATTACCAAAAAGATATTTTGAACATCTTAACCATTTAATGCCATTTTTTTCTATCAACACATGCATTGGTTAAACAAGCATAAAGGGGTGATAGATTGTGCAAGCAGGGCAGTAACCTTATCCAGTGAAGAGGGAGCCGTCGTCACTTTTCAGATGCCTAACCAGAAATTCGGGAGACCTCGTCTTAATTAGATAGCGCTAGAAGAAGTACCGGTAGCCGGAGAATACCCAGATGTTTTTCCCGAGCATTTACCAGGGATTCCACCAAAAAGGGACATCGAGTTTAGAATTGATGTAGTGCCCAGGACCACCCCCATCTCTAAACGACCCTACCGGATGGCCGTTAACGAGTTGGAAGAAATGAAGCAGCAGCTGGAAGACCTTGATCTGAAGGGGTACATTAGACCCAGCACTTCCCCATGGGGAGCCCCCGTCATCTTCGTCGAGAAGAAGGATGATAAGGCTAAAAGGATGTGTGTGGATTATAGGGCCCTAAATGAGGTGACCATTAAGAACAAGTACCCACTACCCATAATTGATGATTTGTTCGACCAATTAAAGGGGGCCACGGTATTTTCCAAGATTGATCTCCGGTCAGGATATCACCAATTGAGAATAAGAGAAGAAAACATACCCAAGATGGCTTTCACATCCATATATGGGTTGTACGAATGTACAGTCATGTCATTTGGACTCACCAAGGCCCCTGCCATTCTTCATGAACATGATGAACAAGGTGTTCATGGAATACTTGGATAAGTTCATAGTAGTGTTCATTGATGATATCTTAATTTATTCCAAGCCCGAGAAGAGCATGAAACCCACATCCGCTTGACCCTAGGAAAGCTTCGAGAACATCAGTTGTATGCCAAGTACAACAAGTGCAAGTTCTGGACTTCAGAAGTAAAGTTCTTAGGGCATATCATCTCGTCTCAAGACATCGCGGTAGACCCCACCACTGTGGAAGCAGTGACGGATTGGCTGCCACCCACCAACGTACCGGATATTATCGCATGTTCATAGAGAATTTCTCTAAAATAGCGAAGCCCATGACCAAGTTACTTCAGAAAGGTGAGAAGTTCGAGTAGACTCCGGAATGTGAGGATAGCTTTCGGACCCTCAAGACGAGGTTAGTGTTAGCCCCAATATTGACATTGATGGACATTCGGAAGGATTTCCATGTTTACTGTGATGCATCCCGACAAGGTCTAGGATGCGTCCTGATGCAACATGGGAAACTAGTATCATACGCCTTCTGACAGTTGACACCGCACGAGTTAAACTACCCTACCCATGACCTGGAATTAGCTGCCATAGTGCACACCCTTAAAATTTGGAGGCATTACCTTGTTGGTAACCGTTGCGAAGTCTTCACAGACCATAAGAGTCTAAAGTACATCTTCAGTCAGCCAAACCTAAACCTCAGGCAAAGACGATGGTTGGAACTAATCAAGGATTATGACTTAGGCATTCACTACCATCCCGGCACGGCAAACATGGTGGAAGATGCTTTGAGTCAGAAGGGATATTGTAATTCCATCATGGTATAGGATCAGGCTCCTATGTTATACAAAGAGATATTGTAATTCCATCGATGGAAAGATTAAACCTCGGGATAACCACCAGAGCATACCTTGCCACCCTAGAGGCTAGACCCATTCTAATCAACCATATCCATGAAGCTCAGCTTGAAGATCCCGACATAGCCGAGATCAAGAAAAACATGAGGCAGGGCAAGGCCCCAGGATTCTCAGAAGATGAGGTCGGCACCATGTGGTTTGGAAACCGGCTGTGTGTGCCATACAAGCCAGAGTTGAGGACCTTAATTTTGAGAGACACACATGATACTATGTACTCCATCCATCCCAGAAGTACAAAGATGTACCAGGACTTAAAGGATAAATATTGGTGGGTCAGCATGATGTGAGAAATCACCCAATTTGTGGCCGAGTGCGACACCTGTCGATGCGTAAAGGCCGAACATCAGAGGCCAACAGTATTGTTACAACCCCTCAAGGTTCCCGAGTGGAAATGGGAGGAGATCAAAATGAACTTCATCACTGAACTTCTGAAGACCCAAGTCGGGTATGAATCCATATGGGTAGTCATTGACAGACTTACGAAGGTAGCCCACTTCATCGCCATCAATACGACATTCAGTGGCCCTAAATTAGCTGAGCTGTACATGGCCCGTATTGTGTGTATTCATGGAGTACCAAAGAAGATAGTTTCAGACAGAGGGAGTCAGTTCACGTCCCAATTTTGGAGGAACCTCCAAGAGGAGATGGGAACAAGACTGAACTTCAGCACAACGTATCACCCCTAAACAGACGGATAGACCGAGAGGGTGAACTAGATCTTGGAAGATATGCTTAGGGCATGTGCCCTAGATTTTGGAGGAACTTGGGACAAGAGTCTACCTTATGCCGAGTTCTCCTACAATAACAGTTACCAAGCAAGCCTGCAGATGTCGCCTTTTGAAGCCTTATACGAACGTAAGTGCAGGACGCCCTTGTTATGGGATCAGATCGGCGAATCCCAAGTATTTGGTACGGACCTTCTCCGTGAAGCTGAAGAGAAGGTAAGAATCATTTGAGACAGGTTAAAGACAGCCCAGTTCCGATAGAAGAGCTACGCCAATAATCATCACCAGGACTTAGCTTTTGAAGAAGGAGATCATGTCTACCTCAGAGTCACCCCCTCCGAGGCACTCAGAGGTTCAATATGAGAGGGAAGTTAGCACCCCACTATGTTGGACCCTTCAGGATCATCAGACACTAAGGAGAGGTCGCCTATCAATTAGAGATGCCACCCTCACTAGCAGGGGTACACAATGTGTTCCATGTCTCACAGCTAAAGAAGTGTCTATGGGTACTATTTGAGCAAATTGACCTCTAGCAGCTCAACATCCAAGAAGATCTGACCTACGTTGAGAAACCGATCCAAATCTTGGAAGACAAAGAAAGGATAACAAGGAGCCGGGTCATTCACTTTTGCTAGGTTCTATGGAGCAATCATCCGGTTGAAGAAGCCACATGGGAAAAAGAAGATGAATTAAAAGCTCAGCACCTCGGGTTATTCAAGAATTAACCTAAATCTCGAGGACGAGATTCTCTGTAAGGGGGATAGGATTGTAACACCCCAAATTTCCCAAGGTAAAATAAAATGTGAAAAATAAAATTTCTGAAATAAAAGGATTATTTTAATTATAGTAAAGGTAAAAGCACCCAAATAAATCAAAACATAGAGAAATAATTCAAATTTAGAGTAGATAAAATTATGGTAGGTTCTATAAGCCAAGATAGATTTTTGAGAATTTTTACAAAATTTTAGAACCTCTGCCCATAGCTCAAAAGACAAATACCAATTTCTGTAATTATTTTAATCAGGAAAAGAATATAAAATGCTATTGGGTCGCCTCCCTCGTTTCTGCCTCGGCCCAGCCCAGCCCATTGCCCACGTCACTGCCATGAGGGACCCACATGTCGGCGCTGCTACCTCTCTCTAGCACACGCCCGTGCCCCGCCTGGACCACTTGGAAGCCACTTGCACCCGCCTCCATCACTGACAGCCTTGGCCCACATGTCGACACCTTCCCCCTCATGCTTGCACACCGATAGGTAGGGGCCACTTGTCAGGATCGTCTTCTACATGGCAAGTTTCCCCTTTCCTTTCTGCCGACCGAACCCTAAGCGTGTGAATCCACCGCCACCGGCCACCTTACGCCAAATTGACTGCACCGTTGAGCTTGCCATACCTCGGGGATCTCTTTCCCTCAAAAAGCCGCCCCGAATCCATCTGGGTTCGATGAATGTGTGCGAATGGAAAGTTCACCAGAGAGTTTTGGAATCCTCCTCGGCTTCCCCCGATAAGCCTTCCATTCCACCGACGGTGAGCCCCTATAAAAACCATGGTCTCCACCGCACCCCGGTCCATGCTCAATTTCCTCAACACCTGCACTCCAGAGCTCTGCGCCACCAAGAATTCGCCGCCGCCTCTGCTTCCACTCCGTCCACCCATCGTCGTTGCCACAGGGCCCCGCTGCCTTTGCCGTCGGTAGCTCCGGAACCGCCGTCGTCCGCCCGTCCTCGGCCACGTGCCCGTTGGCTTTGAAGACCATCGGAACCTACCGTCGCTGTCGAACCCGAGACACCCTGCCGCCTCTCCTCATTGCCGACTGTCGTCAATCCCTTGCCATCATCGCTTCCGGTATCATCTTGCTCCCTGTCCCGAGCCATTTCTATTTTAGCATTTTATTTTGGGTTCTGTTGGTCGCCGCCGCCGTACGCCGTTCGTCGCCGTTCGGCTAGTGCGGGGGATGAAGCCTTTAGTTTCCCCCATGATGCGCGCGTGTCGGACGTGCCAGTGGCCGTTGGATCCCGCTTACCGCTTCATCTTTTAATCCTGGCCGCTCGCTGCTATTTAAAACCTCGGTTAAATCTCGTGCGTCCACGTGGCACCCCTTCGCGTGTTATAATCTCGGCCACCCATTTTAATTAATGCCTCCTACCTCGCCGCCAACCCTTAGATCTGGATCGGACGGCTCAGGACGATCGGGTCCATGCGAATAGTGGTCTAGTGCACGGTGGGCTTGGTCCACCATGGACCAGAGGCTGTTTTCAATTTAAATAAAATCCAGAAATTCAATTTAAACTTCAAAAATTCATATCTCACTCAATTTAACTCCAAATTTAACCATTCAAATTTCAAAAAATTCTAAATTAAATCCAAATTTCACCATTCAAAAAGTCGTGCCCACGATCAAGGGCGGGTTGGGCAATGTTCACCGCAGTTAGTTTACTTTTACATGAATGATTGCATGATGGAATGGCATGTAAGGACTATTGAGCGAGGGTGGGCTAACTGTACCCCTCGAGGTAGAAGATGATGCATTTACTCATGATTTAAATTCTATACTAAAACCCTGATCACATTAACTGCTTTACAAGTGTATTTTTCTGCAAACATGAGCCACTACTTTACTTTGTTATTACCTTGCATTATAATTGCATTTCAGTGGCTTGCTGAGTACGATTGTACTCACCCCCGTCGATTCACCACATCAGAGGTAGCTTTATACGAGGAGGAGGATGGTCTGGAGTAGCGACCCAGTCAAGGCGCGAGACTGGAAGAAGGCGTTCATCTAGATTGTGCCATCCACTGCCTTACGATGGTAAGAACCTTGTAAGATTGTGGTAAGACGCTTGAGTGTGAGCGAGAGCACCTTCCACTACCTAATAGTTGATAGGGCTAATATTTTTCCTATTGTTTTTTTCCTTTTCTACTAACCATGGCAGGTATGGGAGGCACAACAAATCATAATCATGGTAACAATGTTTCTTCTATCAAAAGTAAGTTTACCATCCCATATTTTTATGGTGAATATGATGCTGAAGAATACCTAGATTGAGAGATGACCGTAGAGCATAAATTTAACTTATATCTAGTTCCTGAACAACATAGAGTTAAACAAGCAACTGGTATGTTTAAAAACCGTGCTTTAATCTGGTGGGAAGATATAAGTAAACTTCAATTACAACCTGATACATGGGGTCATTTAAAAAGATTTATGCGTAGTAAATTTGTCTCTCCTTCTTATAATCATGAATTGTGTAAGAAACTATAATGCTCAGTTCAAGGTAACATGTCTGTGAGAGCGTATTATGCTGAGCTTCGAGAGAGCATAACCCGTTGTGGTGTTGTGGAGCACTCGGAGGACACAATGTGGTGATTCTATGATGGATTGAGACATGAGATTCAAGATATCGTTTATTATAAAGAATTTAATACTCTTAGTCGTTTGTTCCATCTTGTCATCATTGCAGAGAAAGAATTGCAGGAACGACAATACATGGCAAGAGACTCCTATCCACCACGAGTGACGAGCACACCGGCACTAACCAAGACTTTCTCTTCTTCAAGTGTTCATCATGCACCTACACATGTACCTGCACCAATATCATCAAGCATATGGCCTTCTATCTCTACACGAGTTGAGGTGTCAGGTAAAAAGTCCTTATAGGTACCCGTTGAGGTTGCTTCATCAGCTGAAATAATAGAACACCCTTTGCAATTTGATAATAATGCACTTCACCATGATAGAACTAATAACTATACCGTTGTGCATGAGGATGTGAAATCTACTTTGTTACTTTCAACTTCTGATGAAACCGTTAAAGATGATATCGAGACGACAACTAATGAGAGCAAAGAACTTGATATTAGATCTGAAATTCAGCATGAAATCAAATTAAAAGATTCTTCTATCCTTGCACATAAAACTGATCAAACTGAAATTCATAGTCAAGATGTGTGCTATGTTATGATTTGTGAAACTACTTATTATTCTCTTACTAATATAGTTTATACTTTGCCCCCAGTTATCACTAAGTATTTATCTCATATTGAGCTACATAATTGTAAATTTGATATGCCTCCCAAGTTTTTATCTTCTGTTGGGTTACATAACTATAAACTTGTCTTGCCTCCCAAGTTTTGAGATAGTTCCACATTTAACGTTGCAAAATTGAAACCAACCATGGAAGCAAAAGATGAGTATGAGTCGAGGACAACTCTATTTCAAGAGGGGGAGAATGATGAGAACATCACCAGTTGGGATAGGATCATGATTGTGAGCAAACAAGTTAAGGTGCATGCTTTCTATGTTAGATTTAATTTTTATATATTTGAACGTCACATGCTACACCATGATATGCGTTCATTTTCAATTTCATAAATACTTTCTTGGATCAATAGAAGAGATGCATGTATATGGAACTCTTGTATTATCATGGAAGTTGATTGGGGACCAATAGACGTTGAGTCGAGGATGACTCCAAATCAAGAAGGGGAGGATGATGAGGACATCCCTACCAATGATACAACCATACATGAATATCAAGATCCAATTATTAAAGTTTGAGCACGAAGTTTAAATCTCCAAGTCAACTTGTTTCTAAGTATCTTAGGATGTTTTCTTCATAATAAATTACTACCTAATATTATTATTATTGTTAGGAACCATGGAGATGATGAAAATCACTTGAAGATAAACAAAGAGTGAGAGAAGAACTAGGAAGGACGTCCAAACCAATTTGAGATTCCAATCCTACTACAATTCGTGTCCAACTCGGATTCCAGGAGCAGCGTGCACTAAAATCATCGCCCAGACCACATACAGACTCCGTTTTTGATGTTCCACCCAGCCACGGAAAGATAACTTAATAAAAATTCCAATGCCGCCAATTTCATTTGTTCTAGATCAACGAGAATCGTCAAAACAAGATATAGTCCAGAATCTGTCATCATGCTATTTTCAGCATTATTGGGCCTTTGGGCCCTGTATCCAGTTGAGCCCATTAGGGGTGCATCCCAAACTACTATATAAGGTGTTTCTACAGACATATAGGGTTTTTGGGTTTAGTTTATATGTTGCTTTGATAGCCGCCGCTTCGCCGGGTTTGTAAGTGAACCCCAATTCACAGATTCCAATAGAATTTTCAATTCGATTTTATTTTCTACGTTCTTGCTTGTGTTCTTTGATTCACAAGCAAGGATTAGCCTTCTTGGCGAGGTCAATCAGGATGTGCTTGGTTGATAACCAATGGAGTAGTGGTGTAGCGATTGCAAGGGCCGATCTCGTGGATCGGAAGCCGGATCGTCAACGTCGAGTTCTCCACACATCGTTGTTTATCCCCCACCTGACGGAAGATCGGGCACTCCCTCCTCCATCAAGTGATATCAGAGCTTGGTTTACCATCAGGTTCGTGTATCTTAGATTAGATTGATTTTATATTCATCCCATTGTCCACGAAAAAGCCAACAAAAAAAATTTTAGTCATAGGTTTCCCCCAATCCAAGACCATCCATAGCCTTTGCACGTTTTGGTTTCAGAATCCGTAGTATTGAGTTTGTGTCCTTGGTAAAGTCTGGTTGCTGGTTAGTATTGTGATCCCTTTTTCTAAATCTCTTATACTATCCACCACCCATAAATCCCCTTTGATTTGCAATTCGCGTCCAAACTAGAACCTCAAAACCCTGATTCAGACTGTCTGTGACAAAACAGTCATATCTTTTGCATACGGACTCCAAATAAGGCAAATAAATACATTTTCGAAATCTAAAGAAAAAGTTAGATCTATGTTTTCCTAGCTAGCTAGGTTAGCCGATTTTAGTTTTTCCAAATTCGATCGGAAAGATCAAATGTTCTAGCCCCGAAGTTTTTTGCGCAGATTTTTCAGCTCATCTTTATTTATCTACATAGCACTTCTTTGCAGCAAAATTGTATCACATCTTATTGGTTTGTCTTCTTTGTGCTCCTAGTCAAAAAAAGAAGTGTAAAAAAAGATTTCAAAAAAAGAGTTAAAAAATATATGGAAAAAAAGAATATCGAAAAAAGGAGGAGCACTTAGGGATAAGCTTGGAAGATATTAGTTTTATGTGGTGCTATTTTCGGTATTGTTTCCTTGGGCCTTTGGGCCGTGTAAGCAGTTAAGCCCATTAGGGGTGCATCCTGAACTACTATATAAGGTGTTTATATAGCCATCTAGGGTTTTTGGGTTTAGTTTACATGTTGCTTTGATAGCCGCCGCTTTGTCGGATTTGTAAGTGAACCCCAATTCATAGATTCCAATATAATTTTCAGTTCGATTGTGTTTTCTGTGTTCTTGCTTGTGTTGTTCGATTCGTAGGTAAGGATTATCCTTCTTGGCGAGGTCAATTAGGCTGTGCTTGGTTGATAACAAATGGAGAAGTGGTGTAGCGATTGCAAGGGCCGATCTCGTGGATCGGAAGCCGGATCGTCAACGTCG
This sequence comes from Zizania palustris, assembly GCA_019279435.1. Taxonomy (NCBI): domain Eukaryota; kingdom Viridiplantae; phylum Streptophyta; class Magnoliopsida; order Poales; family Poaceae; genus Zizania; species Zizania palustris. Next base: position 35,175,697 of record JAAALK010000290.1, read on the forward strand.
AGTTCTCCACAAATCGTTGTTTATCCCCCACCCGATGGATGATCGGACACCCCCCTCCATCACTTTGTACTCTATTTTATTGTTACAGGATAACCTAACCTACTGCTTTTAGCCAATTTTTTCGATATAACTACTTGTTTTAGCCAATTTCTTCGAGATAACTATTGGTTTTATCCAATTTCTTCAAGATAACACACTCAAAGTTGACATGGCCATTCATGGTGGCTCTCCTTCTTAGACTATTGGTGAGTTTTTTTGGTCACACACATGCCCTAGGAGATCTTCTTAACTCTAGTGTAGGTCCTATAATCTTAGAATAAGGAGGGTTCAGGGTGTGCCAATTAGTTTAACCCTGCAACTGATAAGGAGTCCAAGAAAAGTAGTATTAGTAGCAGAGCCGATCGGCTGCCAAGCCGATGACTGTAGTGACGATAAAATAATCGTGAACAAAAACAACAATCGACCATAGGGCCAATGACTAATAAAGGGTGGTTGGGTTGGATACTCCATCAGTTGATAGGACAAGACAATTGCGGGCAAGGGCTGATGGGTATCTCCCAAGCGCGCATAAAAATATAACATGTAATTAAAGATAACCTATCGGCTTGTACTCCGATAGAAATATATAAAACGCTCCAAATAACATATTACTATCATAAAAATCATCATAATAACAAGATTGGACCTAACCAAAACAATATCTAGTCACTATAAACTTAATAATACTTCAAAGTATTGGGCATGCTTTATTTAGATGAACGATATACAACATGAAGCAGATACAATAGAAAGAGATGTCAAACCTAACCGATGAAGCCTTAGACTATGATACCTAAATCACGCCAATGCTTTCAAGAGATCGATACAATGTAGCCTTAAAGAACACTGACCAAGCCGATACGATCATCGGGGTGGTGGGACTCACCTCATCACCAGAAAACGAAACGATGCAGTCCAGCTCCGAGTGCCGAATCCTACCAGTATTAACCTTGGGAAGCCAAGGGTGGCGATACACCGAGGAGTAGTTGTTTGTAGTTTTTTTCCTAACTAATTAGATACATATTTATAGTCCGGAGACTTGCTATCCAAGTAATCTACAATGTAACCGATTCTCGATCATCTTTATCTTCTCTTACTTTTATCTCCATCGGATCCTTCATATCCGGTCATGTTACAAGTCATGGATGGGCTTCTTTTGACCATCGTTGACCGGACCTCTTTGACTTTTGTTGACTGTGCAACATCTTTAGTGCGCTTGGGATTTACCAAATCTTGGCGTCAACACATGCCCCCTAGTTTTGGAGCATTAATGGGGTAACTGATGCTTCGAAACTATTGGTTATCATCATCCTCTGTAGTCACGTCCCTTCAGACTCCTTTGCAATGTCCCTTTCAAATTTATCATTAGTAGCCGAGACCCTTCATCTTGCAACACTTTATATATAATTGTTGACGCCAAGATTTGGTTAAGCCCATGCCCACTAAGAATGTCGTACAGTCAACATAAGTCAAAGAGGTCCTGTCAAAGAAAGTCAATGAAGCCCGTCCATGCTATTACAAGAACATCGGATGCGGAAGAAGCAGATGGAGATAAGGTGCAGAAGAAAAGAAGATAAAGATTATCCAGAATCAGTTAAGATATAGTGCTTGGACGGCAAGTCTTTGGACTATAAATATATATCCCAGTTAGCTTAGAAAGACACATCTCTATCAACCAACTACTCGGTGCATCATCACCCTTGGTCTCCAAGGTTTATTCCGGCGAGGTTCGGCACTCGGAGCTGGGCTGCATTGTTTCGATCCTCGTTGAAGAGGTGAGACCCACCACCCGCAACGTCCATACCGACTAGATTAGTATCCTCACGGCTGCATCAATTTGGTTTGATCTCTTGAGGTGAACCATGAAACAGTACGGTCGCCAGTTGTTCTCAGTGTATTGGCTAGGTCTAAGGCTGCATCAGTTCAGTTTGATCTCTTAGATTGATGTGATCTATGTGTGATAGTTTGAGGATTCATCAGTTAAGTCCGACATCTCTTGCTATTGTATCACTTTCATGATGTATACCGTTCATCTAAATAAAGCATGCCCGATTCTTTGATATATTATTAAGATCATCGTGACTAGCTACTATCTCGGTTAGGTATGATCTAGTTATTGTGATGATTTTCTTGATATAGATTTGTTATCTGACACATTTTATTTATTTCTACCAGAGTACGAGCTAATGGGTTAGTTTCGATTCCACGATGCATCTTATAAGTTATTGAAAAAGCATCCATCGGCATGCGTGGTTCCCTGTTCATCTTATCGGCTGATGCCACGCTCGCTCGATCGCTTCATCTTAGGTCATCGGCCTTATCGCCGATCAACATGATATTCCACAAATATCTCATCCACGTCGCGGTCATCGGCTCATCTGTTCCCAGTCAAAATGGTGCACACGTACCACGCTGACGATCTGCATACAAAGAGGAGAAGATGAGCTAGCAGCAATGTCACTTCTTTGGTTCTCATCAGGAAATACTAGAGGAAGTCGAAGGATAGGATGGACAGTGAAGACAACCACAACTACTCACGTTTCAATCCTCATTGGAATTGTGATTTCTTCAGGCTTTGATGGAACGAAGGGTTGCGTCTACCATCAATGGATAACTACCCAGGATACGACGCCAAGGATACAACACAAGCCAGTCATCATCCATATAACGTCAAGCCAAGGACGCATGATCAAAAAGGCGTTCACCAAAGGTTGTCGCCACTGAGGGTATCAGCGCTCGAAAGGCTTAGCCCCGTCAACTACGAGGAAATCAGCCAACCAGCCGATGGCAGTGATGCACCAAAGAAGCTGTGAAGGTGCCCCAATGGTATTTTCATGAGGAGTTAGAAGAGAAGGGTCCAACATCTGAGGCAAAAAGAATTGAAGACATAGAGGTGTGATGGAGAAACAGATAGGCCCCAAAGGATCAAAAGTGAATGGCAGATAAAGGATAAGGCCGATCATGAGGATAAGAAAGTATCAGATGCTGGTATCAACCTGATCAACGGGGAGCTGCCTAAGCTCGTACTGTAAAGATGATGCCAAAAATGAAGGCTTGTCTCGATCAAGATTTTGCCGCAATCGATGAATGTTGGACCCGGCGACAGACCGAGGCCACTTTCATAAGTACCCAGATCCCCGATGAGATAAACAGATTGAAAGCTACTATGTCAGAGATATGGGAAGAGGCCGAATGAGAAGTACTTAAGGACATATTTTTCGATCGTTTGGACGAAGCATGAACAAATGATGCCAATGGTATCATCTCAAGACGGATGATGCAAAGGCATCAACCTTAGAAAAAACACAAAGATACAAAAAATCTCAATGCCAAGCCTGGAAATTAATAATAATAATATATTATAGAAGTATGGTGTCCAAATTACAGATCGAAGATCCGATACAAAAGAAGTTATGCAAGTGCATGGCGAATACCCTCGATCGCTAGCAGTCGGATCACATCGATGCTCCAAAGGGTGGCATGATCTTCGACATCTGAACTAGGAATGTCCCGGAAGGCTCGGCATCGGCGCTGCATGAGATGGACCGCATCGGTGAGCCGACGTTTCTAAGCTTCGATCCGGTCTGGGAGGGAGGCCAAAGCACCTTCCTTAGCGGCGATCTTCACTCGCACTCCATCCAGCTTCGTGGTCAGGTCGGCCTCCTCCGCCCGAAGTAGGTCTAGCTCCTCTGAAGGGATCGACGACTCACCCTGGAGATGATCCAGAAGGGTGCCCTCGGTCTGCACTGTTTTGTCATGGGTTTTGATCGCCTTCCGCTATGATGCATAGCTAGCTCGATCGGTCATCTACCATAACGCCCGCTGCACAATCAACCAGTGGAATTCCAAGTACGCGAGTGCCGTAAGGACATCAACAAACTCCGAGGAAAGGAAGTTCAAGATATCGTTGAGGTACCCCCGTATCGGCCCCAAGTCATTGACCAGGACTTCCACTAGGTTGATATCAAAAAATTGCATTAATGGTCAAAATTGTCAAAATATCAATTTTTGGTAATTTCGGCCGAAAATCTGTCTTTCCTGGCACAGGCCTGTCCAACCGGCCATAGTAGGCCGGTCTAACCGGCCATGTAGGCCCAGTCAGACCGGTCCAATGGGTTCGGTCAAACGGGCCCAAGTCTGAAAACTAGAGATATAGTTGGTTCGGGCTGTTTTGATCTCTACTTAAATCTTAACCACTTTTTGGACGAATCCTACTTAGAGTAGGTGTCAGGAATCTTGAGACCAGCCCCTATAGATATAGGGTGAGGCCGATTGAAAGGGTATCTCCACAGATCAGTACTTCAAAACCCTAGTTTTGAATCGTACCTTTACTTTTCAATCTACCTTTTGCCCTAGCATTACTTTACTCCTAGCTGTAGATCTTTGTCAATTTGATCAGCAAATTTTCTGTACTTCACCACGCTAAAGAGAGTTCTTTGTGGGTTTGATCCAAAAACCTTTCGTTTCACCCTCGTACGGGTGTTTTATCGTTTTATCGGTTTTTACCGGTGATTCGGTCCCTATGCCGAATTGCTGTCGGTTTATTGTGTTTTGTAGGAACCAAGGTTGTCGTATTCATCAAACAAACTCCACTACAACAATCCAAGTCACCGGAGAGATCACCGCCATGCCGGAGGCTTCGTCATCGCCCTTGTCAGTCCGACCGATCATCTATAGCCGGTCTGACCGGGTGTTGCCGGCATGCACCGGTCCAACCGATGGCCCTCGGTCTGACCGGACTCGACCTACTTTGTGCCAGAGGTCTTCATCACGCCGAAGGCCACCTTTGCACCAGAGCATGTCGGTCTGACCGGAGCTCTACCTACGGTCCGACCGAGCCCCTCACGCTAAAGGACTTCTTCGCATCAAGGACCCCCTTCGCGTCAACCTCCGGAGCCTCGGGTACCCTCTGGTTTGACCAAAGGAATACCTTCATTCCGATTGACCAAGGTGTCGAAGATCCCCGTTCGGAGCCCTATTTACCGAGGACCCCTCGCAATATGTAGTTCGATCGGACCGGAGTCCTAACAACAGTCCGACCAATCAGGGTGGTGAAGGACCCTTTGGTACCTCTTTGGCATCCCCCCTTCGAATCGAACGCTGAAGATATCCTCCAGCACCCCACTTTACACTGTCAGTTCTACCGACGACATAGTGTCGGTCTGACCGGCCCGCATAGGCTGGTTTGACCGCGATGATTACTACGGTCCAACCGACCCTAGTTTGGCCGGTTGCTTGCTTTTTCACACACTTCGACCAATTAGGTCTTATCCCTAGGGTTTGATCTAGTTGCCTGACGACTCTTTATTCCCTTACCGCTATTTTAAAGGTTGTCGGAATGCGATGTTGGCGTCATGTTATGCTTAGGGGTTTACATCTAAGTATCCACACGCTTTTGGATAGTCGAACCGGCTCAAGTGTCAGGGTGTGTTTTCGTGTCAACACACTTTTTGGTGACTCTGCTGGGGAAATACATGCCAAGTATGACTACGTCAATAGCAAATACAACTACGTCAACAACAAGTGCGACTACATTGATGGTACCTTCTACGCCAACAAGCATGGCGGGGAACACGGAGTGAACGACGACTCCGGTGCCCTTACCCTAGAGGATCTCTTAGAGGAGGATTGTGCAGAACTTGAAGCCAAGGTGAAGCAACTTCGCGATCGCATGCTTAGAAGATACGTAAAGATAGGCGACACATTTGTCAAGTGTGACGCGAGAACCGTCACCATCACCACGCCAACTAAGGTAAACTCCCATCCTCCCCTCTCTTCCCTGGACCTCGAGCAAATGATAGCCTTTAAGTTAGTTTAGGCGATTAACGTGCATTGGATAAACATTTGGTGATGTTTAGAAGATTCGGCTTTTCTGAGGCTGTTTCCTCTGATACGATTGCTAGAGCTCCCCCTACTCATCGAATACACAGTAGGATGGATAGGAGCAGAGAAAATTATATCATGCTCGCAGCTTCGGCTTTTGTGGCTGAATCTCTTCTGACCTTTGTCGGTTAGACCGAACCTGGTTGGTCGGTCTGACCGGAGGACCTTAGTCAGTACGACCGGCTATACCAGGCAGGTCAGATTGACGCTTGCCAAACCGCAGCGCCCAACCATCACCCTGGTACCACTGTACCACCGACGATGGACGGTCCATCCGGCTTCTGGACTGGTGCGATCGGTGCATCCCCGACAAGCATCAGTCTGACCTGGCCTTGTTGGCCGGTCAAACCGAACGAGCATGGTTAGCCCGACTGACCACAACAGGCCGGTCTGATCGGCGTGGGCCCTCCTATAATTGTTGCGCTGCCACCCACACCGATGTTTCCGTTGCCCACGCCCGTTATGCCCCTCACTACTCCACAAGTATATGGGCCTGGGCAAGCAACCTACTATGCCACGCCGGTCCAAGGTTATTACCCTCACCCTACCAATACTATTTCAGCGCCACCTATTAGCCCTCCACATTCAATCTATTCGCATGCACCAGCAACAAGTGGTGATATGCACTATACACTGATCAAAAATAACAATTCCACTGCTAGTCCCCATGGCCAGTGGGACAACCCTGCTCACACCCCTGTTGTGCCCTCTCCTTTTAGGCTAATACCGCAAAAAGGTAGCAATACAAGGCCTAAAAGTTTGAGGAAGAATGTGTTCACCATGCTCAAGTGGTATTTAGAAGTCGAGTCAAAGGATTGAATTGATCAAAAGCCGTATCATATATATTTTGAGTATTGCAAGCTTCCCGATGGTTTTGAAATACTGGAATTCACAAAATTCAGCGGCAATGATGCTGAGACCACAATCGACCATATAGCACGATTCTTAGTCCAATGTGGTGAGGCGAGTAGTTGCAATGAACATAAGGTTACTTTATTCTCCTCATCTTTATGCGGAACTGCTTATTAATGGTTTATATCTTTGCCTACTCATTCCATTTTTACTTGGGAAGATTTAGTTCAAAAGTTTCACATGCAGTTCTCTCCTAGTGAAATAGAGTGTCGGTTAGATACTTTGAGATCGGTTAAACAACACACCAGTGATACCATTGACTCCTACATTCAGAGAGTCCTAGAAACCAAAAGCCGATACTCTAACTTGACTACTAGCGACAAAGACTTAGCTGATCTTGCACTTGATGGTTTGCTTGACCACATTAGAGAAGCTATGCATGGTCAGACTTTCATGGATATTGGTCAGGTATTACGAAGCGCTCTGGCTATTGAAAGCTGAGTTGTGGACAAGGGAAAATCCAAGGACGACTTAGGAGAGAATGCCGGTGAGCGATCATCTGGCAAAAGTAAGAAATTTGATGTCTATACAGCCGAATGGACTTGGACTAATGAGGAAAATCCATTCGTATGCTTTAGTTTGAGGCCAACACCTCGAAACAGTCTATGGGGTAAGTATACCTTTGATCTAACCAAATGTGATAAGATATTCGACTATCTTTTGGAGAAAGGACAGACCAAGGTGTGCGAAGGCCAAGTCATCCCATCGGTGGAGGAGCTAGGAGACCGTACGTACTATAAGTGGCATGACTCTTATACTCAAACTATTAATAAGTGTTATGTTTTCCGCCAACAAATTCAATCAGCCATCAATGAAGGACGGCTGAAGTTTGAAAATGATCCTTCTCTCCTTAGTATTGATTGCAACACCAAAGTGTTGATTCGGCCCAATCAAGCCGAATAAAATAAAGGAAAGAATATTGTAGTTGCAGATCCTCGGTCTGATACACATAATTCTATGGTCAAAGAGAAACCGCTTGGCGATAAGATGGCTGGGTGACATAGAGTTACTTTTTATGCGCTATTAAAGAAGTATGAGCATATGGCCGAACAAAGAGCAAATAATCGGCCTAATAATTTAGAAATACCAAATTCGACTCCTGTGAAAGGATTTGGTCATAGCCATCATTCATTGGAAGCTTTAATGCCATTTTATTCATATGGTTTTCTGATGATGACATGGGGGCATACCCCATGCCCCATTACGATTATCCTTTTCAATACTTTTCCCCATGGATGCAGGTCTCGCCATCCTAAACACCATTCCAACAAGGACCAGCAAAAACAGAGAGATCGGCAAAAAGGCGAGTATATGGTCATGCTCAAAAAGGTCGTCCTAGGTCTTCGAAGATGAAGGGAAGGGACCAAGGATGTAAACTCAATGAAACAACTGTTGTTGGTAAAACAAAGACTCACAACGTCCCAACCTCTAAAGAACTCCTCTGGGAACAAGGCGGAGGCAACGGTGAAAAGAGCACCGAAGATACATCTACCGGTCCGACCGCCACCTTAGGGCCGGTCCGAGCAGCCATGGCGTACCAGTCTGACCGGCCTCCCATGGCCGGTCTGACTTGCCCAGCATGGCTGGTCCGACCGACGGTGTATAGGAATATATTCATAGTCGTTGCAAAATTAGCAAGGCTGGGTTGAGTACTTCCAATTCGGCCAGAATTTTTAGGAGTAAAATTGTTGCTCAGGGAACAAAGCCGTTGCACTCATGGGCACCACCAGGAATGACTAAGTATCAAAAGAGACGCTTACAATGTCTTCGTGTCGATTATCTCAAAAAGAAGAAGGCCTAAGAGTTCGAGGATAACTAGCTCAACGAGCCTAAAGCCCTAGCAAAGACACGAATGGTGTGGAAACCGAAGTTGGTTGATAAGCCAGCTTCTAGCCTCATTGAGTAAGGGTGCGTCCCTACAAGGGACTTAGGGGGCAAAACTAGTAAAAGCACTGAAGGCCGAGTTGGTGGAAAATTCGGCGCTTAAGTCCCTTAGTCATATTATTAATTCATGAAAATCGTCCTCATTTAAATTCAGATGTCTTGAGTTATGAAATGGACGGTTTGGTTGGCAAAATAAATAGTGAGTACTTTTAAAGAAATTGGCAAAAACACTTGAGAAATCATAAGGATGATCTGGATTATATCGCCCTTAGCCTGTTGTGCTTTTAGTTCACTAAATTTGCAAAAAGGCAAGGGGCATGTGTTCATATCAAAAAATAACATTAATGGTCGAAATTGTCAAAATATCAATTTTTGGTAATTTGGGACGAAAATATGTCTTTCCTAGCACAGGCCGGTTCAACCGGCCATGTAGGGCCAGTCCAACAGACCCAATGGGTCCGGTCAAATCGGCCCAAGTCTGAAAACTAGAGATAGAGTTGGTTTCGGGCTGTTTTGATCTGTAATTAAATCTTAACCACTCTTTGGCCGAATCCTACTCGGAGTAGGTGTCAGGAAACTTGAGACCAGACCCTATAAATATAGGGGTGAGGCCGGTTCAAAGGGTATCTCCACAGATCAATACTTCAAAACCCTAGTTTTGAATCATACCTTTACTTTTCAATCTACCTTTTGCCCTAGCATTACTTTACTCCTAGCAGTAGATCTTTTTCAATTTGATCAGCAAATTGTCCGTACTTCGCCACGCTACAGCGAGTTCTTTTTGGGTTTGATCCGAAAACCTTCTATTTCAACCTCATACGGTTTTTTATCATTTTATTGGTTTTTACCGGTGATTTGGTCCCTTGGCCGAATTGCCGTCGGTTTCTTGTGTTTTATAGGAATCAATGTTGTCATCTTCGTCAAACCAACTCCACTGCAACAATCCAAGTCACCGGAGAGATCGCCGCCAAGAAAGAGGCTTCGTCGTCCCCCTTGTCGGTCCGACCGACCATCTATAGCCGGTCCGACCGGGTGTTGCCGGCACGCGCCGGTCCAATCAACGGCCCTGACTCGACCGGACTCGGCCTACTTCGCGTCGGAGGTCTTCATCATGCCGAAGGCCATATTTGCATCGTAGCCCGTCGATCTGACTAGAGCTCTACCTGTGGTTCGACCGAGCCCCTCACACCAGAGGACTTCTTCGCGTCAAGGACCCCCTTCGCGTCAGCCTCCGGAGCCTCAGGTACCCTCCGGTCTGACTGAAGGAATACCTACGGTCTGATTGATCGAGGTGTCGAAGATCCCCGTTCGGAGCCCTATTCACCGAGGACCCCTCGCAATCTGCACTTTGGTCGGACTAGAGTCCTAACACCGGTCCTACCGATTAGGGCGCCGAAGGCCCCTTCGGTACCCCTTCGGCATCCCCCTTAGAATCGAACACCGAAGATATCCTTCGGTGCCCCACTTTGCACCATCGGTTCGACCGATGGCATAGTGTCGGTCTGATCGGCCCGCATAGGCCGATCTGACCGCCGTGATTAGTTCGGTCCAACCGACCCTGGTTTGGCTGGTTGCTTGCTATTTCACACACTTCAGCCAATTGAGTATTACCCCTAGGGTTTGTTCTTGTTGCCTGGTGACTACGTTATTCTCTTACCATTGTTTTAAGGGTCCTCGGAACGCGACGTCGGCGTTATGTTACGCTTAGGGGTTTACCTCTAAGTATCCACATGCTTTTGGATCGTCGAACCGACCCAAGTGTGAGGGCGTGTTTTCGTGTCAACACGACATAACCTCTTTTACCTCTGGAGAGAGCTAAGCCATGGCCAGCACAGGAGCACCTGTAACCTCTTCATCGGCCTCAAGATAAGGGCCGACATCAAAAGATAATTGCTGGGGAAAAGACTAGAGAAAGAAAGAAAGTCAAGCAAGATAACATGATATTGTGATAACAAACACAAGGAAGCTTACGTCAGCAGGCCTAGCAGGGGCAGCCGACTATGGGGCAACGTCGGCAGAAGAGGAAGCGGTATCGTCCTCCACCATAGCCATCGGAAGGGTGTACGCGCGAACCTTCCTCTTCAAGGAAGACCTAGGTGGCAGATGAGCCCATGGTGTTCGGCATCGGCTGCATTTAAGGCCGATGTAAGTGACAAGGATGGCGACAAGAAGACGAAACAAAGGTATATAATGAGAGCCATCAGCTGGAGGCACCTTGGTGTCGGTCTCGATGGCCGCCGGCACACCTTTCGACGTGTTGGCCCTAGCCAGGGTAATTATAACAGTCGCATCGGCCTACATGACAGGATCAGCAATGACGACCTTCGAAGTATCGGCCCTGATGACCTAGTCTGCAGCGGTGTCTTTGGTAGCCAAAGCCTGCTGAGCGTTAGCTGGGTCATCCACTGAGGAGCCATGCTGAATAGCGTGGGCCTCATGGCTCCAGAAGTGATGAGTCATTGTCAACGATAGTCAAAGAGGACTGAAGAAGAGAGGAGATCTGCTGTTTCATGGGCCGCGTGTGACTCAGGTACACGGGCAGCGAGCGACTGTCGGGCAGAGGAGGCTGCGAAGTCGGGCTGGCCCAATCCGGGTGCATGGGCCAGAAGCAGTAGAAGACCCACTGGGCTGTTGACCAGGGCTGACTCAGGTACACGGGCGGTGAGCGATTGCCGGGCTGAGAGAGCTGCGGAGTCAGGCCGGCCCAATCCGGGTACCTGGTGCAAAGCTGGTGGAGGCTTTGTCAGTTTCAGCGTAAAACTGACAACCGTTGATTATGTATCCGACTGTCCAGAAGAGAAGCCGTAGTTGCTACGAAAACTTAGCTTCCGGATACGTCATCTGTAACTCTAGGCCCACAGTCAGTCAGTTGTGTCTGTAAAAATTCCTAAGGGCAGTAGAGTCTTTTCTGTTATTTCTGAGTCTGTAAAAACCCTAAGGGGCTGGTAGAATATTCCTAGTGTTAGGCTGCCTATAAATAGCACCCCAATCCCTAGGGTTTGGACCACCCTTTTGTGCTGAAATCAAATCCATCTTTTGGGTCACTTTGTCTCCCGTTTTCTCTCTCCTGTGTGCGCCGCCAGGACCTGTTCCTCCCTGTTTGTGAGTTATTTTGGCTCAAATCTCTTGGATGCATTTAAGCCTTGGTCCTTGGTGAATTTATTGGTTGCATTTTGTTCGGTTTGGGGAGTTATTGCGCTGGCTACGGGCTGCTGTGTGTATTTCTTGAGGAGAAGCTTCTTCTGTTGCTTCTGTTCTTCACAAACTGAATACTAGTTCTTGCTGTTGCAAGTAGTACTACTTTTCTGTAGCTACAGTAGTCTGTGCAGCTTTTCACCTTCCCTGCACTGCTTTTTGATCGAAGCTGACGGGTTCCACAACCTTTTCTGGCTGTTTCTGGCGAAGCTACCTTCTCTATTCGAAGCCCCCTCAGCTCCGTGAGGCAGGCTTCGATCTAACATCTTCAAAGGCTTCGCTCAATCTGCGAACTTCGTTTTTGTGTCTGAGTTGCTAGCTTCGAAGTTCTTCCTGTATGGACAGCATCGCATACTTCGAACAAGCATACTCCGAATCTATCTGTTCGAAGTGCACACTTCATTAGGTTTCGAAGTTGGATTCGAAGTTTGTCTTTTCTAATAGACTTCGCTTGGATTTCTTTGTGGCGTGTCAGCCTTTGTTTCTCCTTCCGAAGCTTTCCCTGTTCGAAGATAGAGTGTAGGCTTCGGACTTGTTTTTCTGTCACGTGACAGACTTCGCTTCTTTGCTCGAAGGTTGTCTGTTTGTGTGTTGTGTTCGAAGCTTTCTGTTAGAAGGTCGTGCTTCGAAGCTCTCGGTTCAAAGTTGTGTTCGAAGTTGTGTCTTCGAAGTGCTCACTTCGAAGCAGGCTCCGACTTTGTCACTTTGATCCGAAGCTCTTGGTTCGAAGCTGTGTTCGAAGTCTTGTCTTCGAAGTACATACTTCGAACCAGGCTCCGGCACTGTTTTACTTCGCTCCGAAGTACACTTCGCCTCTTACCACTTCGAACTAGGCTAGACAGTGACACCTTCGGCATTTCGGACAGACTCCGTCACCAACCTCCGAAGCAGACCTCGACGTGCGAAGGGGGCTTCGCCAAGTTCCGAACAGGAGACAAAATTTGAACAGTAACTTCTCTTTTCAGTTTATACATACTTAGATCATTTCATTGAGAAGTTTAGGCCTGTTACAAATTGTTCATCTGCCTAGTTGCACCACTTTAGTCTTTACACTGTTTATCATCAGTTGCTTCTAGGTTAGAAACCTTTAGACTTAGGCCTTCTGTTTATTTTCTGCTGCGTAGTATTTTGAGGTGCGTTGGGTATTGGGAACAGGCCATTGATTCGAAAGAATTTTCAAGGCGCCCATTCACCCCCCCCCCCCTCTGGTCGCTACTTTCGGTCCCACATCCACTAGCTGGTCCAACGCCGCGCAACGGGATGCAACGATAGGAAAATGCTAGAAGAAATAGAAAAACAATGAGTATCAAAAAGTAAAGCAAATATCATACAACAAAAACGTATGCACTTGAGGTGGTGGAGGTACATCGGCAACGACGGGGGTTCGCACGGCAGATGATGACGATGGCGTCGGCTGAAGAAATACCACAAAGAGAAGACGAGAGTTCGCTAGGTATGACAAAACAAGAGACAGGAAGATTACCTGGGCGGTTCGAGTCCAGGTGGAGTGGTACATCACTACGTTCGATGCTTTGCGCTTACGCGTCGGGACCTTGACGCGCCTCTTTGCAAGCCATTCCGACGGAGTGAGAGATCTGCTACCTAAGTTGGTAATGGTCGATGGCATCCCATATCGTATCGGCCTGCTACTTCGGCTCATCAACGGGGCAACGATGTCATCCTCCTACAAATGAAAGGAAGTCAGGATACGAGGAAGAAAATTAAGACAAAAGAGCAAACTAATTCACAAGAATCTGGAAAAACCTCAGGATCAATGTCGGTGAAGGCCGGATCCAGCAAATGACAGTAGTACTTGGAATGGCGGTTGAAGATGTGCTAGCTCACCTCGGACCACCATTTCTTGTAAGGGATCAACGCCACCCTGCATGCGGCCCAGGAAGGGAGTCCTCCGAGAGAGATTTAATTGGTCATAGAGAATAGCCGATTGAACTCCAAGGAGCTTGCTACTTCACCATGAACTTGGACCCGACTGATGTAGAAGAGATCGATTAGTAGCTGATCAAAACCAAGTTGTCGGGCATAGACCATCGAATGATAAAACTCATAAGACGGCTTACGCGTGTGACCGATCATGAAATTGATCAGAAGAAGACAAGGAGAGCTACAAGCAAGGAAAATTGCCTCACTCTCTAGGCTGGCTAGCACATTGGCCAAAGATAGTCTATGTGGGTATTCATAATCAGCCAAGGACACGTAGGCATACCACACTACACAGTCACTAATGAAGCCACAATAAAAGGCCTTGAACCATCGGGCCAAGATGTCAATGGACATTCTTGCCCCCAGCCGACATGCAGCCGCCTTGCCTAAGGATAGGCATCGACGGGTGGTCAGAGAGGCGAACTCACAATGATCAGATGGAAAACAAAGGAGATCAAAGGAAGGGCCAAGGGAAACTTTGGCCGTATATACATTAAGCCATAATTGGAGGAACCACCAGGGACCACCAAGGTGACCTACCGCATCGCCGGCCGATAATCGGACTAATACCTGATGAAGAAGATAATAAAGGAAGCCAAGGAGGTATCGGCCAAGGGGTATCACAACTTTAGCAGCCAGTTGCTCTGCTAAAAATTGAAGATGACAAGTAGGCCCGAGGGTGGACCGGCAAAAGAAGAACCTCTCGAGCCAAAGGTTAAGAAAAGTAATATGTTCTTGCTCATCAATAGGACTAGACTGCTTATTATGACTTGCAATATATTTGGCCCAGCCGCCAATAGATTTGATATCAAAACAATGGAAAGGTTTGGAATGGAAAAGAAAGGGATAGGCCATAGAAGTGATATCGAGAGAGGTGAAGACTGCAACGACAAGAAGGTTGGGACTCATCGGCCCATTACCGAAAAGAAATACGTTTAACACATCATACCAAAAGTAGCAAGAGGATGTTAGCATCGACTCATTTTTAAGGGAAGAGCAAGGGAAAGGCCGATGCAGTGCGCGATGCCAGCTTGTTCCTAGGAACCCCGCTTCGACGCAGCAACCCAGAGGTACCAGTTATGCCATCCAAGGAGTGGAGAAGGGAATGCCCTAAAGCTCTAAGTCTAGTTGGAAAAAAGCATTTTTGAATTTTTGAAGGGAATACGCTGGGTATCGGTGTTAATGAAGTCGGTGAGGTCAGGGTTACCCATCGGACCCAAAAAGAAGCAGGAGGGATGGTTGGTCATAGGAATCAAACCTTGGTCCAATAGGTTATACAGAGAAAGAAAGAACATGAAAGAAAAGCGGCGGAAGAACCAAGAGAAATGAAGAACATCACAAAATAAAAGGCCAAAGATTTACCTCAGGGATGGAGTCGTTGGTCGCCATCGAGAAGATTTGCCGAAATTGTTGGTCAGTGAAGAATACAAAGACAGCGAGAAGCAGCGGTCACAAGAACACGGCGATAAGCTTGGGGGGGAGAGAAAATAGTGAGCAGAAAGCGTAAAGAAGGAAGATGGAGTGATCGGGGTACTTAGAAAGCAAGAAGAAACTCCTCAGCAGTTGGGTCAAGCCGATTCCCTTAGATTTAGTGGGGCCACCTGAAACGTTTGGCAAAAGGTAATCATGAGTACAGTTTCAAAGTGTCAAGATCTTTGCAGGCCCAAGATTATAGCAACCAAATTTTTGGTTTAAAGAACACCAATAATAAATTGTGTGGGATGAAGCTTGGTCTAATGCCATCACGAGGGACGTAGATACGTCAGACCAGGCAACACCCAACATAGTCATGAATGGCCAAAGATGAAGTGGGAAAATGAAGGAAAATTATGAAGCCGGAAAGCTGGGCGAAGGTATAAAAGTACTAGAAGATGAAGGGTTTCAGCTTACAATAAAAGTGAAAGGATCACGCGGATAGATGTTTGAGAAGACGTGGCGGCAGGGATAATGACGGTTGTTAATTTCGAAGCATCGGCATCCACTTAATGCTCCGAACATGGGGGGCATGTGTTGACGCCAATATTTGGAAAATCCCAAAGCCCACCAAGGATGTCGCATGGTCAACGAGAGTCAAAAGAGAGTCTGGTCAAAGATTGTCAAAGAAGCCCATCTGTTACAACATGACCAGATAAGGAGGAGCCGATGAAGAGAATATGAAGATTATCTAGGATCGGTTAAGATAGAATAATTAGATGGCATGCTTCGGACTATAAATATCTACCCCTTGGTTAGATTAGAACACACATCTCTATCAACACAACTACTCGACACATCGTCACCCTTGGCTTTCCAAGGTTAATCTCGGCGGGATTCGACACTCGGAGCTAGGCTGCATCATTCCGATCTCTGGTGAAGAGGTGAGTCCCGCCAACCCCAACGACTGCGTCGACTAGGTCAGTATCCTCATGGCTGCATCAGATTGATCTCTTAAGGTGAACGTCAAAATAGTACGGTCGTCGGTTTTGCGGTGTATTAGCTAGGTCTAAGGATGCATCCGATTTATCTCTTAGATTGAAGTGATCTAGGTGTGATAATTTGAGGGTTCATCTATTGAGTTCGACATCTCTTGCTATTGTATCTTTTTCATGTTATATACCGTTCATCTAAATAAAGCATGCCCGATACTTTCATATATTATTAAGATCATTGTGATTAGCTACTATATTGATTAGGTCCGATCTAGTTATTGTGATGATTTTCCTGATATAGACATGTTATCTGGTACGTTTTATTTATTTCTGTCGGAGTTCAAGCCGATAGGGTATCTTCAATGCAATGCCACATATTATTCGCCATTGAAAAGCGATCATTGGCCTATATGTGTAAACTGCCTATCTCATCGGTCGATGGCACGCTCGCCCGATTGCTTCACCCATGGTCATCGGCCCTATGGCCGATCGACATGATATTCCACGATTATTCCATCCTCACTGCGGTCATCGTCTCGATAGCTGATAAGCTATGCTATTGATCATATTTTATTATTTCCTTATCAGTTGCAGGCTATGCTAGAGTTAAGCAGATCTCCCAGGACACGCGTGTGTCAAAGTGTGACTAAAAAACGCACCAACACAACTTCAACAAAACAAAGATTTTGACTCCGAGAAGCTTGCTTCAGCCCATAAATGGACATGTACAACTTACAAACTTGCCCATCAATTTCAGCATTATCAATACCTCCAGGTTGTGTCATGTACACATCCTCACTTAGGTTTCATTTATGAAAGTCATCTTGACATCCATTTGCCATATCTCATAATCATAAAATGGAAACAATTCAATAAATTATACCTATTTAGCATGTCATTTATTCAAATTCGCTTGACTTCTAATATATTTCAAGGATTGATGATCTGAATGTATAATAAACTCCTTCGGCCAAATATAATGTTTCCATGTCTCTATTGTTCGACCTAAATCATATAATTCTTTATCATAAGTGGAATAGTTCAAACTAACTCTTGACAGTTTCTCACAAAAGTATGCAACCGACTTACCTTCTTGTATCAACACACCTCCAATTCCAAGTCTGTTTGCATCACATTCAAGTTCAAAAACCTTATCCAAATCATGAACTTGGAGTAGTGGTGCGTGAGTCAACGTCTATTTGAACAAATCGATAGCATCTTCATGTGCTTGTCCCCATTAGAAAGGAATACCTTTCTTTGTAATTCGCTCATTCATGGGTGTGGCAATGGTACTGAAATCTCCTGTAAACCAATGGTAGAATCTAGCTAATCCTAGGAAACTCTGCATTTGTGTAATCGATTTAAGAGTCGGCCAACTCTTGATTGCTTCTATCTTGGTCTCATCGACTTTAATTCCCTATGGAGTCACAACATAAATAAGAAAAGGGTTAATTGCTTCTGGGACACCATTATTGTCTGGAATGCCAAAAATGCCAATAAAATTTCGGTATTTGCTCATATGTCATTACTATTTCAAATTCACTCTTTTATGCCATTTAGGCCCAAATATTCATAAACGAGTAATGGCATAAAATGATGAATTGGAAAAAGTAATGGCATATGAGAAAATATTCTGAGTCTATAGGTGGACCCAAATGACATAAAAGAGTGAATCTTAAATAGTACCTCGGTCTTATCACAAGCCAGTAAATTCTAATTTACAAAAGTCGGCCTCTGAATACTACCATCTCCTATGTCTACCTCTTCTAAAGGATTGGCCGATGCAAAACCTTGACCTAACTTCTCTACCTCGCTAAAATCTTCAATTTCTTCAGTGATACCATCTTTGGAAGATCGATATTGATCAACATCAGACTTTAGCCAATCAAGATTGCTTCTACCAGACATGACAACTAGTTTAGAGACAGACGAGCTACACCAGCCAGCTTTATAGAGACTGGAACAAACCTCCCATCGGACAAGCTGACAACGTCATAATCTAATAGGTCTCTACCTGAAGAAAACTCTACCTTGTCATGGATAGCGTCTATGGACACATTGGCCAAAGAAACCTAGGCCGAAGTGTCAACTGGTAAAACCTCCATATCATCGCCATCCCACTAGATCAAACACTAGTGCAAAGTAGAAGGAATACACCAAATCGCGTGAATCCAATAACACCCAAGTAGTACACTATAGTTACCTTGCACATCTACTACGAAGAATGTCATAGGAAATGTCTTGTTGCCCACCGTCAGCTCTAGAGAAAGTACGCCCTTGGCCTCGGAGCTCTCGCCGTTGAAATCTTTCAGCATCAGGTTGGTCTTCATCAAGTCCTCCTCATCCTTGCCGAGCTTCTTCAGAAGAGAGTACGACATCAGGTTGACAATGGAACCTCAATCTACGAGCATCCTAGATATCGGCTTGCCGTCGATGTGTCCTCAAACATAAATGGGCTTCAAGTGATGAGCTGACTACTCAGGCTTCTCGAAAACAGCTTCACACGGGCCAAGGTTTAGTTGAGTGACCTCGGACTCATCTCCTAGCGGACCAAACTCAGCGGGAAACATCACCACATTAACATCCATCGGTTGAGGGAGTGGTCCCTCCAAGATGGGCGAGTAGTTGTCGTCCAGCATGTCATCATCGTCATCACTTGAAGTGATGGGAGCCAGGTTGCCCACCGCAACCGGCATGGGCTTCCATACCTGCTTTGGTACCGGTCAAGGGTGAATCTCCTCAAAAATCGCATCCCGCTAACCCTCGGCCTTCTTCTCTCTCATCTCTTGGGTTCGAAGATGCTATAGAAGCCTCTTTTGGGACTTGGTCATGCCTAGAGGTGCCCATGAAGGTTGTGGATTTGTGTCGGGCGCTACGAACTTGCTCCTGGAATTTTTGGTCGAATGGGAATTACCCGGATCAGCCTCGACAATTTTGCGCTTAGTGGTGGTACCTTCCTGTACTCTGTCGGTCGGACCGGCCATGGTGGCCCGGTCGTACCGACCATTGCCAGATGACCGAAAATGAGCGGTCGGACTAGCCTCAATAGGCCGATCATACCGAGGTGTTGAAGGCAGTCTGACCGTCCTTGAGGCTGCGGTAAGACTGATAGGTCCCTCCTCGGCCACCTTTTGCGGCTAGCCTCTGTTCTGCTCCAGTGGGGGCCCCTAGGGGATTGGGACATCCTGCGAACCCACCTTGACGACGATGGCCTCAGAACTTTGATCCAGTTGTCCCTGTAGTGCGATGGACAACCGACTGAAGACGTCGCCTCCCGCTGCGCTCATATGCCCCTGCATGTTATGGATCTCGAGTGGCACAAATGGAGCACCCGTGATGAAGTAAGGGAATGGGTAACTAGCGGGTGGAAACTAACATGGTGCCTACTGTGCCATTTGGAACTGGTACGAAGGTGGAGGCATTGGTGGCTCTAGTGGTCTCGCCCACCGTGGGCCGATCTCATTTCTTCACGGAGGGTTCGGCCTCGCTAGAGGTTCTGGCCGAGTGCTCACCTTCTCGGCCCTCTTCTTGTGCTTATGAAGCAACATCTCATATGTCACCATTGGCTTCTTGCGTGCTCGGGCCAAAGATGTCTTGTCGGTGTTCACTTTCCATACTCCTACCTTAGGATTCTTCGGTACGAGCATTTGTGGGCAAGCATCTCCAACTACGACCATTTTTCCCTTAGCCGACTCGGCCTTCTCAGGCCGAATCAGCACCTTCTTCCCATCGAGGTCGATGGTGTTCATGGGGAAGGGGTCTTGGTCGAGCTTCATCTTTGGATTAGTGTCCAACTTCAATCGTCCTTCCTCTATGGCCAATTGAACCTGCTGATGAAAAACATTGCAATCATTAGTAGAATAAGAATGTGAATCATGCCACTTATAGTGACAGCGTTTCTTCAAATCATCAGTAGTGGGAATGACGTGTCCCTTCGACAACCCGGGGATCTTGTTCTTCAACAAAAAATCAAATATCTTGTCGCATTTGGTCACGTCAAACACGTATTTGACCTCACTGGGCTTACTCTTGGTGGGAGACGGCCGTAGCTCGAAGCAAGTAACCGGCTTGGACTTTCTAGAACAAGTCCACCCTGCGGTGTACATATAGGCCGAGTCATCCTCGCTTTCTGATGACTCCTCATCGGAGTACTCCATGACGTGTACCTGGGCCTTGGGCTTGCTAAACGTCTTAGTGAATTTTTTATTTTTGGCTTGGCCTTCCTGGACCAGAGCCTACTTCAAAACTTGACAAAACTCTAAGAAGTTGTAGCCCTCTAGCTACTCCTTAAGCTAGAAATGCAAACCATTAAAAGCTAAGTCAGAAAAATCCCTTTCAGAAATGTTTAAGCTGAAACATCGGTTTCTGGTGTCTCTAAACCATCTGATGTACTCGGAGACTCTCTCATTATATTTATGCTTAACCGATGTCAGGTGGGAGAGTATAAGTTCAGTCTCTCCAGTATAGAAGTAATCATGAAATTTCTGCTCTAACTAGGCCCAAGTCTGAATGGAGTTCGGTGGTAGCGTCGAAAATAAAGTGAAAGTAGTGTCGGATAGTGACAAAGAGAATAGTCTAAGTTTAAAGGCATTCGACCCACTAGCTTCACCACACTACGCTTGAAACTGACCTATGTGCTCCAATGTGGTTTTGTTACCCTCACCGTCGAACTTGGTGAACTCAGGAACCCTAAAACCATGAAGATATGGGATTGTATCAAAATGGTCCTTGTACGGCTTGTTGTAAACCCTAATCCAATCTTGGGGTGTGAAACCCATGCACTTTGTAAAAAGCACATGTATATGCTCATCTATGTCATCCCCACCTCTCTCTTGTGCGCGTCTCTCGTGCGAGAGCACAACACATGGTGGTATACCGAGTGTGTCGGTCGTATGGCTCCC
The DNA here is from genome assembly GCA_019279435.1 of Zizania palustris. Taxonomy (NCBI): domain Eukaryota; kingdom Viridiplantae; phylum Streptophyta; class Magnoliopsida; order Poales; family Poaceae; genus Zizania; species Zizania palustris. The sequence continues at coordinate 35,196,860 of JAAALK010000290.1, forward strand.
CTCGATTGCCCTCCTCCCATGATGGCTCATGATATGCAGCATTATCTAGCCTATGTGGCTGTGCGAGAATAGGAGGTGCGAGTAACACGGTTGAGGCAGTGCAGGTGCTGGCCGAGGTGCCACATAAAATACTACGGGGGTGGTCTAACCGACCATAGGGCTGGTCTGATCAAATGCATAGGGGCCAGTCAGACCATCCTGGTAGCCGGTCTGACCGATCGTTGTCAGAGGCGTGAGTGAGCTAGAGTATGCGCTAGGTGCCATGGGATGGCATGCGCCGATCTGACTGGGCTAGAGGCCGGTCGGACTGATGGTTGTTGGTGGTATAGCCTGACACGTGTTGGTTTGATCGGCCAGAGGGCCGGTCTGACCGATAGGAAAAAATGATGTCTCGACCATAGATGGTGAGGCCGTAGACGCGATACTTTTCCCGTTACTCCCATTGGTTCTACTATAGACGTGATGAAAAAGGGGTACACTAGCAATTGGAGTTAGAGAAGTGGCCTTGAAAAGGCTGAATCTCTTAAACATCGCCTCCATCCTAGAGTCGATCACGGGCACTAGACGGTATGCAAAAGTAGCACTAACTGCCTAGTCTACTATCGTAGCGATCTTTTGCTCGATGTTTGAGGGGGATAGAGAAGGGGATGGTGGTGTTACCTTATCCATGGAGATGCTAGGGAGATCGGGGGTATGCTTGACGAAGCCCGCGTGAGTCTTTGTGTAGAGTCCAAGCATGAGGGCATGCAACTCCTTCGTCTTGGACTCGATCTCATCCCTGTCCTCCTCAGAGATGTCGTCGATGGTGGGGAGGATGGCATTATCGTCGTCGGTCTTCGCACTCCTCTCCATGTTTGCCGATGTAAAGGGCATCATTAATGTAGCCATAGTACTCATACCTATCATCGGTGTAGTCGTGCTTGGCGTGTATGTCCCCAGTAGAGTCGCAAAAAAGTGTGTTGACGCTAAAATCTATCGATAAAGCACCAATGGACACTAACGTTAGTTTGAAAATCCAAAAGCGCATAGACGCCTAGGGGTGGCCCACTAAACATCACGCGACACTTACACCGCGTTCCGATGACCCTTGGTCGTGACAAGGGGATATGGGTTGAGTCGCTAGGAAATTAAACTGAATCACGAGAAAACATCTCAACTAACTGAAGTGTGGAGTAAATGATTAAACCGGCCAAATTAGGGCTGGTTTAACTAAAGTGGTGTTGGCGGTCAGACCGGCCATGCGAGGCTGGTTGGACCGAAGGGGTACCAGCGGTCACACTGACGGGCGAAGGGTGGAGGCGATCGAAGCCCCTTCGCACGGGCGGTCGGACCGGCTTCGGGCTACTGGTCAAAATGAAGGGGCACGCGTGGAAACCAAAGGGGTCTCCGGCGCACGATGTGAATGCAATCTGAGGCCTCCGCACATGGTCGGTCAGACCGGCCTTGGGCCACTGGTCATACCGGGGTGCCGGCACGCTAGATGACAGAGCAGCATGGGTCGGTCAGACCGGGGGTGCCGTTGGTCAGACTGACAGATAGGGAGATTGATCTCCCAACCTCTAGCGATCGTCTCGTCAATAGTAGATCGATGCAGGGCTCCTCGGCGATGAAGATGAATATCTTGTCCCCAACAAAACAGATGAAATCAATAGCAATTCGGCCTAGGGAGTGAATTACCCAAAAGTAACCATAGAAACCGATAAAAATCTGTTACATGGATTGAACGGATGATTCACATGCGAATCAACAAGGATACCACAATTATGACGTGATGGACGGATGATTTACAGCGCAAACCAACAAATATGTACGTGTTGATAGCAAAAAATGGCATTAATGGTTAAGATTGTCAAAATATCAATTTTGGTAATTTGGGCCAAAAAATACACATGTCCCGGTTTGGGCTGAAGCCCTACAGGGCCGAAGGCCCACCAGGCTATGGGCTTCGGAAGCTTCCAGCAAGCCTGCAGCCTTCGGCCTGAAGGCCTTCGGAGGCCCACCCCACCGAAGCTTCGACCCGAGGATCAGGCTTCGGCGGGCCTGGCCGAAGGCCCACTTCGGGCAGAGATAGAGTTGAGTCCGTTTTTGATTAAGTCTTAGCTCCACGCGTGATCAAACCGAATCCTATCAGATTAGGCTTAGAGATTAGAAGTCTAGCCCCAATAAATATAGGGGTGAGGCTGGCTCATTGACCCCCAACACAATCAACACAAAGCCCTAACTTTGAACCGTACATTATTTTACCTTTACTTTCTGCAATCTTCATGGGTTTGCCTGGAAGCCCTCCACCGGCCACTTCGTAACAGTGGTAATCCTTGTTACTTCGCTTGTGAAGTATCCGTTAATCTACATAATAGATTGCTATCGCCTTGTTACTTCGCCTATAAAGTATCCGCTAATCTGCGTAATAGATTGCTACCTTCGCCCCCTAGTGCAACACTTAGCAGAATTCGGTCCTTAGGCCGAATTGGTACTTCGAATATACTCTATTGCAGGTTTTCACGTTCGGATTTACTTCGCCATAGGTGCCCGAAGCTGAGAGATTGGTTTCGGAGGCTCCCAGAACACCCCTCAGCGAGAGTACTACTTCGACCGCCCGTGCCATACCATCACGTTGTTGTTGGTTTGACCGAGTCCCGCACACCGACACACTTCACAATAGGCTTCGTTACGATAGGCTTCGTCATGCCCGTACCCCGCGTCAGACGAAGTCATGCCCGTGCGTTGGGTATAAGTTATTTTACTATACCAGAGACTTCACGCCGAACCCTGTTGTTTGGAGGTGATTGTCGCGTCCAGATCGGTTCGGAGTTCATCTTCGGCCAAATCAGTCCGAACACTGAAGGTACACTTTGGTGGGACACTTCGCACCAGACGCCGAAGGTATCCTTCGGTGATATCTTTGCACTGCATACTTCGACTCAGACAGGCTTCGCTCAGCTTGCTGATTTGTTCTGTTTAACATATTTCATTCGGCTAATTGGATTATTTCTGTGTGATCTGATTACCTGGCGACTCCACCCCCTTACCACGGTTAAGGGTAGTCGTAACGCGATGTCGGTGTTGTGTTACGCTTAGGCTTGTCGCTAAGTATCCGCACACTTTTGGATTGTCGAACTAACCCAAGTGCGGGGGCACGTTTTCATGTCAACACACTTTTTGGTGACTCCGCTGGGGAACACTACGCCAACATGATGGGTACGTCTACGTTGGCTGCTAGTACGTCTACAACGATTACTATGTCTACACCGCCGATGGATCCCATGGGAGGTGCAGATATCGACAACCGCAACATCATGACGCCTACCATTGAAGATTGTGGGATCAGAATGGCGACTAGAGGGGGGGTGATTAGACGCCTCGACACTTTCTTTCGAAGTGATGGCCTAATCAAATCACCCAACGCACTTCTAAAAACACAAATTCAAGTTTCAAATCAATCAGTACAAAAGTTGAGCTCAAACAGATTCAAATGCCCAAAACAACTTTGTTTCAAGTTTTTAATCAACTAGTAGCAAATCACTCAAACAATCAACCAATTCAAGTTTGTAGAGACCAAACAACTTGTTTCAAATTAATCCCACATGAAATTCATACACTTCTGAATTTTTCGGACGATGAATAGTGAAAGTAACTTCAATAACATGCATTTGATGAATTCTAATTCAGAGTCCACATTTCAATTTTCAAGTTAGTTTCAGATCAGCATTCAACACTTCAAAAACTATCCTCAATGCTTGAAACTGAATGTTCAACAAATAGAGCAATCAATTCAGATTTCTTGAATAGTAAACAGAATTGACGTACGGTGAATAGTGCTAGAAAGTTTCAGAACACTTCAGCAATGAAGTTTTGATCCAATTTTCAAACTTCAAACTCATTTCAGTTTAGCACATCCATATTTAGACTTTGACACAAAAAGCTAGAACTAAAAATTCAGAAATCAGCACAAACCACTTCAGGTTTCTTTGAAATATATTCTAAAAGACAATACTATTGCTCATCCAACAACAACCAACACTCAACAAATTATATCTGCATAAACACTATCCAGAATATAAAACTCAGACAAACAGGATTGAAGACTAAACATAATAATCTCAGAGTTAAGTTTAGTTTTAAACTCAATTGCAGATTTGAATTCAGAAAATTTGTTCAAAAAACAGTTTTGTCGGACAGTGAATAGTCAAGCAGTATTCAATTGAATTCAACACTCAAGCTGAGACCTAACTTGACTTTCACAACCACTGATTAAGTTCAGTTTTAGGCAAATTCTGAGAACTAATTCTTCTAGATGTTTGAATAGAGAAGACATCAACCATTAATTCAGATTTGAACCAAATTCAGAACACTATTCATGGTAAATATATTTTCATGGAAGCAACACTACTGATTCTGAAAATATACATGACATAGAAAGAATTAACTCAACATGATACAGCCAATTCAGCAGCAAATCTGAGCACAATCTGACCAATATACTTGAACAACCTTTGATTCAAACTGACTAACCAACTTCAGTTTCAGATAAAAAGTACTTTGATCAGATTATCTAAATGAGAGCAAAGACAAAAAGTGTTGATCAAGTCGACAAGCATTCAAACTTTGAAAGAATTGATCAGAGCTAATGTTTTGTTGCAACGCACAAATTCATAACAAATGGTGTAATTCACAGATCTCTTTACAGCAACTCTTGCAAATAAATCAGTTGAGAACCTAAGCTTGCAGAAACAATCTCAGAATTGATCTCAATTTAAAACTAGTGAATCTTCAAATGATTTCTAGCAAATAACAACCAGTACTGATTCATGAAAATTACTTCAACTCAGGAGGTATTTCAATTCAGAACAGGTAGATTAGAGAAGCAGTTCATGAACAATGACTAAAGGCTATTTAGATTTGAGTAATTCATTTCTGCATTCAAACACACACACAGATTATACTATAACTTCTAAACAGCCAGCAAGAGTTAAGAACAATTTTAGTCCTGTCCAATTCAATCATCTCAACCAACAAATTCATTCAAACCAATTCCAATCAGAGATCCATAGACAATCAGAAAGGATAGAACAGATCACATATAACTTCTTGATCAACCTATTATTTGAGAGACTAATCCACAAGATTCAGAACTTTTGAACACAAGGAATCAGAATTCAAAACTTGAGAATCAACTAGAACATGAACTATTTCTGGAACAAAAATACTCAGCATGAATTCCTTTTACACTCAGATGTTATCATCCAGTAAATATCCATCAAAACATCAAGGAAAACTATCAAAATCAGATAAAAATCCTTACCTGTTCAAATCGCTGATGAACTAGATACTCCATATGGTGAACAGGGCTGTCGGCAACCATGTAGTGGATCCGGCAAAAAGCTGTGTGCTGTTCACAGTAAAATACACATCGCAGTAACAGTGAAAAATTTCCGGATGAACAAGCTTAGCAAGCCAAAACCAAATTGATTTCTATTTTGATTGAAAGTTCTGGACACCTCATGTTCGGCCAGCACACAGGGATATTTATCCCAACAACTCCATGTTTCTAGAAGGCCTTTTTACAAACAGCCCCCTAGAAAGACTCAATATTCAAAACTGAAAATACAAACTAGAAAAACTCTATTTTACTCTAGACCCCTCTTTAGAATATTTTCAGAATATATATATACTCCAAAAATACTCTAAAAAGTACACACTATGACACAAAAAAATTAAACTAAAACTTGACACTATTTTATTGAAATAGTAAAAACGGTAAACGTTTCGACGGTTTTCCACAAAAACTGACAAAGCCTTTTCAGCCCTTCGACTCGTGACACCACTTCGCAACTCCAAGCACCAGCAAGCCACTTCCGCTCTCGATCCCCTCGAGACGCGCGAATGCTTGTCCTGGCCTCCCTCTCATGAACACGGTCGACACGCCGTCGTAGTCGGCCGTTCGTCCGAGTCTCGCTCCATCTCTTCGTGCACTCTCGAGATCTTCTCCAACTTCGTCTGGCCTCCCTGATCCTTGGCATCAAGCTCCCCGCTCAACCCTCGATCACCCACCATCGACAGTTGGTCAGCATCTCCACCCTGCACAAACAAGACAAGCCAAAACAAGAACGCGACGCACTGCTAAAACCCTCGACAGCCACACCTTCACTCCACATCGAAACCCTCGATGCACTCCACATACTCTCGACCACTCAACCGCTCAGACGCGCATCCTTGTCAATCACTCATCATCCAGACCGAAACCACCCTTGGTTTCTCAAAGATATTCCCGCAGAAGACTGAGCAGAGATCGAGGCAAAAGTGAAGGCGCTCTAGGACCTGATGCTTGGGAGCTACATCAAGACACGCGCGGGCTTCATCAAGCATGACATCAACGTCCCCGACCTTGTTCGGATCCAGGTAACACCAGTATCGCCTCGTTTATCTTCTGTAGAGATAGAGCATAAAATAGCCGCATCAGTAGGCCAAGCCGTTAGCGCTTCGCTAACCAACCATTTAGATTCGACAGTTAGCTCTCAAGTAGAGGCGACGCTTAGGAGGTTCAGCTTTACTGAAGCCGTACCACTAGCCTCTATTGCTAGCATACCTCCGGTAAATCACATTTACAGCAGAACTGATGGTAGTACTGGCAAATACATTACGTCATCGGCCTCGGTATAAATGGGCGAGACCAATCTTTATGCTTACGGCCAAGCTAGCACCACCGACCATGCACCGCCTCCACCTACGCCGACACCAGTTTTACCCACGCTGCCCGCACCGCATACACAAACGCATAGGCTCGAGCACGATGTACAACTAGAGCATGAGGAGGGAACCCATGGCCAACACGCAGACGTCCCACCTCGTGTTGCGCCCCCACATGAGAGGCGTGCGCAGGCAGCGGGTCAAGATGACATTGAGGAGTGAATCCGCGCACTATTTAGGGAGTGCACCGGCTTCGTGCCTAGGGGGCGAGCTAGGGTTTATCGGAAGCCGTACCTCGATCATTTTTATGCAGTACCTTACCCTCGTGGATATAGAGTTCCTGAATTCACCAAATTCGACGGTGAGGGTAACAAAACCACACTAGAGCATGTTAGTCAATTTTTAGCACAATGTGGAGAAGCTAGTGGGTCAGACGCATTAAAACTTAGACTATTTTCTCTCTCACTGTCCGGCACCGCTTTCACCTGGTTTTCGGCACTCCCGCCGAACTCCATCCAAACGTGGGCTTAATTAGAACAAAAATTCCACGACTACTTTTACACGGGTGAAACAAAACTTAGGCTTTCACACTTGACGTCGGTTAGACAAAAATCTGGCGAGAGTGTCTCTGAGTATATCAAGCATTTTAGGGACACCAGAAACCGATGTTTTAGTCTTAATATTTCGGAGAGGTATTTGGCGGATCTAGCTTTTAGCGTGTTGCGTTCTGAGATTAAAGAGAGACTAGACAACCAGCACTTTTTAGAAGTTAGCCAAGTCCTGCAATAGGCTCTAGTCCAAGAAGGCCGAGCTAAAGATAAAAGTTTATTAAGACATTCAACAAGCCTAGAGTTGAAATCCACGTCATTGAACACTCCGACGAGGAGGAATCAAAAGAGGAAGAGGATTCGGCCGACATGTACGCGACCGAATGGGTTTGGAACGCTAAGAGTAAGCCTGTCACTTGCTCCGAGTTACAGCCGTCTCCTACCAAGAATCAGCCTAGCGAGGTCATGTACTCATTTGATATAACTAAGTGTGATAAAATATTTGATTTTCTCTTGAAGCACCAGCTTCTCAGATTGCCTAAAGGCCAAGTCTTTCCATCTACCGACGAGCTAAAGAAACATCCATACTTAAGTGGCATGATTCACATTCACATTACACTAACGACTGCAATGTTTTCTGTCGACAGGTTCAATCGGCCATAGAAGAAGGACGATTGAAGATAGAACACAATCCAAAGATGAAGCTAGATAAGGATCCCTTTCCCATCAACACCGTCGATCTCGACGAGAAGAGAGTGTTGATTCGGCCAGAACAGGCTGAGTCAACTAAGGGGAAGGCAGTGATTGTTGGAGAACCACACACACTCACACTCATACCTAAAAATCCCGAAGTGGGAGTATGGAAGCGAAATGTTAGCATATCTCCTTCGGCTAGGGCTCGCTAGAAGCTGAAGGTAACTTATCAAATGTTGTTAAACAAACACCAAAGAAAAGCCAAGGAAACAGGCCCCCGCGCTAAAAGGCTAAGTCTGCCGAAGGGGCCAAGGCGTTCGGAGGGTGGCTTCGGACCATAGTGGCCGAGCCCTCTACATGGCGGCTTCGGACAGCAGTGGCCGAGCCCTCCACATAGTGACTTCAGGCCACAGTGGCCTAACACTCTCTGTGGTGGCTTCGGACCTCAGTGGCCGAACCCTCCGTACAGTGGCTTCAGACCCTAGTGGCCAAGCCCCATGCAGAGCGAGTTCGGCCCCCAATGGCCGAACCATGCACCGCTCTGGACGAGCCCTTTGTGAAACCAAGGGTGGTTTCAGTCTGGATGATGAGTGATTGACAAGGATGAGCGTTTGAGTGGTTGAGGTTGGTTGAGTGCATCGAGGGTTTCAATGTAAAGTGGAGGAGTGTGTGCTAAGGTATTCGGTGGTGCATCGCGTTCGTGTCTTAGCTTGTCTTGTATGTGCATGGAGGAGATGCTGACCAATTGTCGACGGTGGGTGATCGAGGGTCGAGCGGGGAGCTTGATGCCGGAGGATCAGGGAGGCCAGGCGAAGTTGGAGAAGATCTCAAGAGTGCACGAAAAGATCGAGCAAGAACGGATGGACGGTTTGCGTGGAGTTGTCTTATGTGTACCAGGAGGAGATGCTTTGTCGACTGTCGATGGTGGGTGACTAGGGTGAGACAGGGAGTCAAGATCCGGATGGTCAAGGATACCAGTTGGAATCGAAAAGCGATCTCAGGCGTACGCGTTGAAGACAAAAGGAGATGCTTTGTCGTTTTTGCTGAAAACCGTCGAAACTTTAAATGTTTTTGTTAATTCAATAAATATGTGTCTTGTATTAGTTTAAATTTTCTTGTTTCTTAGTGTATCCTTTTAGTATATTTTTTGAGTGGGTCAACTATGAAAATATATTAAAAGAAGAGTCCTTGTGTAATTTTTACTTTAGGTTTTAATAGGGTATTTTCAGAATAACTATTTCTGATTTTGTCAAGAGGCTATGTGTAAAATAGGGCTTCTAGAACTTGAGTTGTTGGGGATATTATCCCTCGGAGGGCTACAGCCGAATATACCTTGAGGAGAAGAAACACTTTTGCTCAGAAATTTCCCAATCATAGCAGTGAAATAGCTGTAGAGATGAAAGCCTGAATTGCTACAGGAATCGGGTTCCTTTTTAGAAACGCTACAGATGCTGTCCCAATAATCCTATTCACGGTAAGAATCATGTTTCCAGCGCAGAGTACTATTTTGGCTGAGATCGATTTTGTGCAGCGATTTCTGATGAATCTAGTGCAGAAGCTGATATTGATGTTTATACATCTTTTGTTCTGTATGATTTGAATAATCCATTTTCGAAAGTTGCAACATATTTCTGTAATTCCTTCTGAATTATTTTGCTGATCAAAGTAGACACCTCAGGTCTGAAAATGATTTCTGTTTCAGTTTTGTGTTTGCATGCAACATGTTTGTAGAATTGTTGCTATCAATGTCCATCATCTAGGAAATTTGCTAGCTGAGATTTTAAATAGGATTTCGAACCAAAATTTGTTGAACAACTTTTGAGCAAAGGAATTCCATTCAAAACTTGAGAGAAATCTGTTGTTTGAAGAGTTTTTGATGAGATACAGTGAACTGATGGAGATTTCTGAATTAGCTACAGGATAAGCATCTCTGTAGATGGTATTTTGAGTCCTATTGCTTTTGCACTGCTGTTCTTCTGGTTCAGCTATCTCTTGTAGTTTATTGCTTCTCTAATTTGATCCTGAACAAACTACATACAAGTTGTGCTGTGATCTGACTCAACAAAACATTCTCTGTGACTAATTGTTTTGTATCTGAAACTTCCAATTGAATTAAAGCAGAATGTATGAACCTTCAGTCTTCATATGATTTGGTTATAGTTTCAGTTGTGAATTTTCTGATTGAACAGTATCAATAAAAGGGATTCAGTGAGTGCTGTTACTTCTAGTTTGAATTGAATTTTTTGCAGAACTGTAACTTGAATTGAAACTGAATGTTTGAACCTTATGTACAGTTTTAAATGAAATTGTCTTCTGTTTTACTATTCCAGTATTTTTTCTAATGTGCTGAAGATACTTGATAATACTGTTCATGTTCAGAATGTGTTGATTTGAATGTTCATTCCATATTTCAAGATCTGATTTGAAACAGAACTTCTTTTGAAGCAATTCTGTATTGAGTATATTTCTAGAACTGAATTCAAGCTTCAGTTTTGAATTTAATTCAGTTAGTCCAGATTCAGTACTTCTGAATTGAATTTTGAATTAGGAAGGTTGTTTTGAATTGGACTGAAAAGTTCTAGTGTATATTCAGTTTGTGCTAAATTCATTGAGACATTGTCCTGAATTTTATTGTTGGTTCTCTGAAATCAGTTTCATCTATTGAATTGTATTGTCAATCCAAATCTGCTTGGCACTATTCATGGTCCAGGATTTTTCAGAAGATGTAATTGAAATTGAAATGGGTTTTGATTGATTCTGAATCTGTTGATCTGAAATTTGACTCAGATGTTTTGATAATTGTTTCAGTTTTCTACAGGAAAGAGTCTGAAGTATAAACTAGCTGTCTTGAGTTATTTCAGATCTCTTTTGATTGAACTAAAAATTTGAAATCTGTCCAAATACAAATTGGAGTAATGTTCAATTTTCAGAAGTGCTATAGTAAACTGAATTATCAAATCTGAACTGAAATTAGTTTTGAAACTAAAACCTGAATTTTGAACCAAATTGATTTTTGATTTTACTGTTCATTGTCATAATTGATTCAGAAGTGTTGGGAATTTATTTGGACTTCATCTGTGACAAGTTGATTCTTTATTCAAATCTGTTTTAAGTTGAATCTGATTAAAGGATTGAATGTGTTGTAGTGTTGGATTATCAGAATTGAAGTTGAATTGAAAACCTGAGTTTGTGTTTAGATTTGGAAATTTGTCTGGTTATTAAAACCTGTTTTCAAGTGATTTGAGCAGGCCATCACATTCGAAAGAAAGTGTTGAGGCGCTTATTCACCCCTCTCTAGTCGCCATTCCGATCCCACAATTGGTATCAGAGCTGGTTAGATCACCAGTTGACCTTAACTGGTTTGTGATCCTTGTTTTGGTGATATGGAGAGAAACACAAAAATCCTGATGTTTGATGGTCATGATTATTCGTATTGGAAGATGCGCATGGAGGCTTATTTACTAAGCCAAGGAAGTGTTATTTGGGATATCGTCGATTCCCAATATGAGATTCCTAAAACTCGAACCTCTGAGTCTGATAAATCAAAGTATGAGTGCAACAGCAAAGCGAGAAACATACTTTTTGTTAGCCTGAGTCGCAATGAGTTTGACAGGGTCTAGCACCTACGAACTGCGCGTGAAATTTGGACCACTTTGAGAACTTTTCATGAGGGCACTACCCAGATTAAGGCTAGGAGGCAAAGCACATATAATCAAGAGTACCAAATGTTTGTGCAAGGCCCTGGCGAATCTGTAGATGCCATGTTTGCGCGTTTTGATGGAATTGTGAGTAATTTGCACGCCATTTGGGACTTTGGCTTACTCTGACCACGATAGGGTGATCAAACTTCTCTATGCTCTTGATCGTAGCATATGGGAGGTGAAGATCTCTAGTATTGAAGAGTCGGCGAGTTTTGACACTCTGACTTGTGACGAACTCTTTAGTAAGCTTAAGTCCACCGAGATTGCCAAGGCGTCTCGACCAGGAGCTGGAAAATCTTTGTTGCCTTTGATTGCTTTGGTTTCTAGTCCTGGCAGTGGCACCTCATCTGGAGGTAGTGTGTCTGGAGTTTGCACTTTATCTGGGGGTTTTTCCTTGTCTTCATTGGTCTCTATCACAAAAGAACAAGTGGACACATTGGATGATGAAGAGCTTGCTCTTATAGTCAAAAAGTTCACTAGGTTCTACAATGATAGAAGAGATCAAAGAAGGGGAGGCTTTTGAGGGTATTTTGAGTACGGTGATCTTAATCATATTAAAGCAAATTGCCCAAAACTGAACGCAAAGAATGAACATGAACTCAAACACCAAAAAAGAGACAAAACATTCTTCTTCACAGGCAAAAGAGGAAATGTGGCAAAAAGGATGGCTAGAGCTTTTGTGGCTGCACTCAGCGACATCGACAACACCTCGAGTGAAGAGCCAAGCTCTGATGAAGAAGAATTTTACAAGAGTGAAGAAAATAAGGAAAAGACGAAGGACTTCAACGACCTTTGCTTCATGACCAATGACAAGTACAGTAGCGATGATCTCGACTCATCTGAGATTAGTCTATCACATGACCAATTACTTGTTCAAAACGATGAATTACATGATACAATTATTTCACAAGATAGACTGCTTAAACTTGCTGCTAAAGAACGAAAAGCACTAAAGCTTAAGATTGAATCACTTTCTACTAAACTTGCTTTGTTGAAGTCTGAGTCTGAAATTGCTGAATGTGAGTCTTGTCTTATCGTTATGGATGAACTTGCTTAGTTGCGTCTGATTCATGCTCAAAACATTGAAAAACTTGAAAATGTTTAGAAGCAACTTTTGGTGGTGGAGTCTAGTCCTTGTGTCATCAATGAATGCTTAAATTGCCCTTTACTGATTGAAAGCATTAATCTGAGAGATAAGCATATTGATGAGCTTAAGGCTAGATTGGAGAGTGCTGAGTGTTCTAAGGATGTGCAGCCAACGTGTCCCACCTGCATCACCCTTAAGGACCAACTCAGCTTTTCTAGAGAGCAAGTAGAAAAACTTAAGTGTGAGAATGATTATCTACTTTCCATGGTAGACAAATGCACTGAAGGGAAAGGGAAAATGGATTTGCTTTTGGACAAAACAAAAATGTGCGATGAGAGGGCATGGTTAGCTCTTGGGTTAGGTTATGAGAGAACTTCCTCTAATATCCCAAGCCAAACTGTGTTCACTCTACCTACTAACCTTAAGAAAGAGAGAGCCCAGTTATACACACCTCAAAAAGCCAAAAATCCTATCCAACCCAAAAGGATAATCATTTCATCACTCAAGACAAACTCCAAGCAAAAACCTAGGAAAACTGTGAGGTTTGCGCTAGAAACCTATAAACCTACAACCAATAAAGTTTTTCACTGTGCTTATTGTCATCGTGTAGGTCATTTGATTGGTTTTTTATATCGACGCATGAAAGATGAACGTCGTGCTCATGCTTTGAACTTTCATGATTATTCTTTACTTGATTTGCATGATTGTGGTTATCATTCTTGCACTAATTTTGAGGCTCCCCATGGGTTTGTGAGTGAGTTTGCCCCTTGTGGTGTACGCCATGTTTCATATGGTAATAGACCACGTGTAAGAGGTTTTGATGCTCGACAGGTTAGGAGACCTCGTTGTTTTCTAGGTTCACGCTTTATAGGTAGACCCCGCACTTTTTATCATGGCCTATCTCCTGTGCATGGTCAGTCTACTACTTTGCGTGGTTCACGAGTTTTGCACTGCTGGATTCCAAAACAATTTTTAGCTCACCCTCTCACTGAGCATCCGAGAGATACTAGCATGTTTTGAGGGGGAGCTGTGTAGCATTTGCATGAGCTTCTATCATATGATTGCTTTTACAAGTACATGTTGTGTAATTCCTTTGAACTATTGTCTTTAATACTGTTGACAACTTGGCATGTCTTCATCTGATAATTGTCATGAGCATGGCTTTTATTTGTGAAAATTTGAAAATGATCACTGCTTAGTGAGAAACCATGTTGAAGAATATGGGTTTGATACTCCAGATGTGATGAGTGATTGTCAACGGAAGTCAAGGAGAGACATGAAGATCTGCCGTGTCTGAGGCGCGTGTGACTCAGGTACACGGGCAGCGAGCGACAGCCGGGCAGAGGAGCCGCGTAGTCGGGCTGGCCCAATCCGGGTACATGGGCTAGGAGTGGCAGAGGATCCACTAGTCTGTTGACTGGGTTTGACTCAGGTACACGGGCGGTGAGCGATTGCCGGGCCGAGGAAGCTGCGGGGTCGGGTCGACCCAATCCGGGTACCCGGTGCGAAGACGGTGGACACTTTGTCAGTTTCGGCGCAAAACTGACAATCGATGATTGTTTTGTTTTTAGGATATTATTATTTAGTTTTTAAGTCCATAATATTTTTATTTGAGTCAGTTGATTTTTTTAAGGATATTTTAGTAATTTTCGGATTTTATTTTAGAGTTAGTATAATTTACCCTAGGGGTAAATTAGTCTTTTTCATGTATTAGGAGTCGCCTATAAATAGGCCCCTATCCCCTTAGGGATAGGATGACTGTTTTATTCTTTTCCCGAGATTATTTTCAGTCCACCGCAAATTTTTCCATCTACTACATTTCTTCTGGGTTCGATCTGCATCGCCTTCGTGACATTTATCTCCAAGTGTTTTTCTTCGGCAATCTCAATCTACGTAACACAGCAATCCGGCAAAAAGCCTCACGGTGCATGCAGCTTGCGCACGGAGTCCAAGGCGGTCAGCTCTTTTGCGTGATGGGCAGAGCATCGGCAGGGATCACGATGAACAACATCTACAACGTTTTGCGCGGGGCCCATGGCAACAGCTACAGCTGTAGCCAGCAGATTTCCAGCGCGCAAGGCAGCCAGGCATAGGACTCTATTTGAACGGCGTGCAGCTAGGCTGTAGAAGGCTACCCAGGATTTGATTTCTCACAGCACGTGCAGGGAGTTGCAGGCGGCAGGAACCAAGGCAGCACGTTGCTTCACATGCGCAGTGCTCAGGCGCGACAGCTTGGTCCTTTCGCAAAGCCATCAGCCGGCGGCAGCACACATCGGCGTGGGCCCCACGGCGATACTAGTTCCGGTGAAGTTTTCCAAGCAGGCACGGTGACGCCCGGATTTTCTTCGATGCAGGTAAATTTCGATCTCCTGTTTCTTTAGTTAGTTTAATCT
Source organism: Zizania palustris (assembly GCA_019279435.1). Classification (NCBI taxonomy): domain Eukaryota; kingdom Viridiplantae; phylum Streptophyta; class Magnoliopsida; order Poales; family Poaceae; genus Zizania; species Zizania palustris. Next base: position 35,211,969 of record JAAALK010000290.1, read on the forward strand.
ACTACTTTTTAGCTGTTCAAATTAAATCAATAATTATCTCTTTTTAATTATCAGTAAATCTGTTTTAGTATTTCGTAGATAATTTTTATCTGCTAGACATTATTATTTAATCTGCTTATTGATTATCTCGTGTTATTTATTTAAATATTTTTGTTTCATCTGCTCATATAAAAAGAAAAAAAATAATATTATTATTCACAGTAAAATTTTTATCCTAGTTTTTAAGTGAATTAATTTTTGAATGATCCATGTTTTATTCATTTGATTAGTATTTTATGTCTACACTGCAATATAAATATTTCGTGGTATATCTAGGTATTTTTATTTACTGCAGTAGTTTTATTTTAGTTTATCTTTAATATCATCTCAATCAAGACACCGGTCATTTTAGGCTAGACAACTTTAGTTACTGTAATTTTCTTAGCTAATATTATTTATCTGGTTAAGTTTGTTTGGGTGTTGGGATTAGGATATAGTTTAGCAAGAATTTTTTAGGCACCCATTCACCCCCCCCTCTGGTCGCTACTTTCGGTCCTACACTTAGTCTAGAAACTACCTTAGATGGGTTGAGTGTTTTTGCTATCTTTTACACTCCTGATAGCTAGGTCCTTTCTAACGTGGATGCTAATACGCAACTTGATTTCATCAAAAATGAATGAAAATGAAAATGAATGAAAATGAAAATGAAAAATGAATGAAAATGAAACTAAAACTGAAAATGAAAATGAAAATGAATGACATTCATGTTGTTGTGTGCTGAAATTTGAAAAGATCTAGGTGAGTTTGCTTTGTCGCACTACTTTGTTTTGGACGGCTTACCATAGCACTTTGGTATGAACCAGGACATTGAAGTGTTTGCCGAGACCATTGCTTTAAGCTTCTGATGGTTTCAACCTAGGCTTAGCATGGTCGGTTAGCATAAGGTTGACATGCAAATAACCCCTGGCACAAAAATGAAAAATTTGAAATTCATTGCATATCATGTTTGCTGAAGCATCTTGAAGTGAGATACGCTTATCTAGTGTGTGCTTGTTTAGCTTTTGCATCTCATGCCTTGACATGTCTAGTATACTAGTTTGAGTGGTGATGCATTTATTTGCTAAAATATGAAAATGCTTGCTCATGTCTTTTGTTTAGATGGTATTCATTTGAGATTGTCATACAATACTTTTAGATGATAATCAAGGCGAATGCTTGTTTGTACTGTAATTACAACTGCTCATGTTTTAGAAGCTCACATATCTGCTTTACTCTCATTCTCCTCTTTGCATCTTTTTATCTCCTTGATGCTTGCATTGTCAAAAGGGGAGAAATGATCTACATGATGCTTTTGGAGCTTTTTGGATGATTGCTTGATTAAGGGGGAGTAATGACTTTCATGTTGCATTAAGTTGCTTTTGATACTTTTGCCTTGCCTTGCATAAAGTTTTTTTTCTCAAGCGGGGAGATCTTTTACCAAGTGACATGTTTTGCTCTTTTATGAGTTTTTATGGTCACTTGTGCGCGTAACTTGCAATCCTCATCATGTCTTTTTTGGGGGTTGTAAATGCACACATCAAGGGGGAGATTGTGAAACCAAGGGTGGTTTCGGTCTGGATGATGAGTGATTGACAAGGATGAGTGTTTGAGTGGTTGAGGTTGGTTGAGTGCATCGAGGGTTTCAATTTAAAGTGGAGGAGTGTGTGCCAAGGTATTCGGTGGTGCGTCACGTTCGTGTCTTGGCTTGTCTTGTATGTGCAGGGAGGAGATGCTGACCAATTGTCGACGGCGGGTGATCGAGGGTCGAGCGGGGAGCTTGATGCCGGAGGATCAGGGAGGACGAGCGAAGTTGGATAAGATATCAAGAGTGCACGAAAAGATCGAGCAAGAACGGATGGACGGTTTGCGTGGCGTTGTCTTATGTGTACCAGGAGGAGATGCTTTGTCGACTGCCGATGGTGGGTGACCAGGGTGAGACAAGGAGTCAAGAGCCGGATGGTCAAGGATACCAGTTGGAATCGAAAAGCGATCTCACGCGTACGCGTTGAAGACAAAAGGAGAGGCTTTGTCGGTTTTTGCTGAAAACCGTCGAAACTTTAAATGTTTTTGTTAATTCAATAAATATGTGTCTTGTATTAGTTTAAATTTTCTAGTTTCTTAGTGTATCCTTTTAGTATATTTTTGAGTGGGTCCACTATGAAAATATATTAAAAGAAGAGTCCTTGTGTAATTTTTACTTTAGGTTTTAATAGGGTATTTTCAGAATAACTATTTCTGATTTTGTCAAAGGGCTATGTGTAAAATAGGGCTTCTAGAACTTGAGTTGTTGGGGATATTATCCCTCGGAGGGTTGTAGCCGAATATACCTTGAGGAGAAGAAACACTTTTGCTTAGAAATTTCCTAATCATACTAGTGAAATAGCTGTAGAGATGAATGCCTGAATTGCTATAGGAATCGGGATCCTTTTCAGAAACGCTACAGATGCTATCCTGATAATCCTGTTCACGGTAAGAATCCTGTTTCCAGCGCAGAGTACTATTTTGGCTGAGATCGATTTTGTACAGCGATTTCTGGTGAATCTAGTGCAGAAGTTTATATTGATGTTTATACATCTTTTGTTGTGCATGATTTGAATGATCCATTTTCGAAAGTTGCAACATGTTTCTATAATTACTTCTGAATTATTTTGCTGATCAAAGTAGACACCTCAGGTCTGAAAATGATTTCTGTTTCAGTTTTGTGTTTGCATGCAACATGTTTGTAGAATTGTTGCTATCAATGTTTATCATCTAGGAAATTTGTTAGCTGAGATTTTCAACAGGATTTCGAACCAAAATTTGTTGAACAACTTTTGAGCACAGGAATTCCATTCAAAACTTGAGAGAAATCTATTGTTTGAAGAGTTTTTGATGAGATACAGTGAACTGATGGAGATTTCTGAATTAGCTACAAGATAAACATATCTGTAGATGGTATTTTGAGTCCTACTGCTTTTGCACTGCTGTTCTTCTGGTTCAGCTATCTCTTGTAGTTTATTGCTTCTCTAATTTGATCCTAAACAAACTACATACAAGTTGTGCTGTGATCTGACTCAACAAAACATTCTCTGTGACTAATTGTTTTGTATCTGAAACTTCCAATTGAATTAAAGCAGAATGTATGAACCTTCAGTCTTCATATGATTTGGTTATAGTTTCAGTTGTGAATTTTCTGATTGAACAGTATCAAGAAAAGGGATTCAGTGAGTGCTGTTACTTCTAGTTTGAATTGAATTTTTTGTAGAACTGTAACTTGAATTGAAAGTGAATGTTTGAACCTTATGTACGGTTTTAAATGAAATTGTCTTCTGTTTTACTATTCCAGTATTTTTTCTGATGTGCTGAAGATACTTGATAATACTGTTCATGTTCAGAATGCGTTGATTTGAATGTTCAATCCAGATTTCAAGATCTGATTTGAAACAGAACTTCTTTTGAAGAAATTCTGTATTGAGTATATTTCTAGAACTGAATTCAAGCTTCAGTTTTGAATTTAATTCAGTTAGTCCAGATTCAGTACTTCTGAATTGAATTTTGAATTAGGAAGGCTGTTTTGAATTGGACTGAAAAGTTCTAGTGTATATTCAGTTTGTGCTAAATTCATTGAGACATTGTCCTGAATTTTATTGTTGGTTCTCTGAAATCAGTTTCATCTATTGAATTGTATTGTCAATCCAAATCTGCTTGGTACTATTCATGGTCCAGGATTTTTCAGAAGTTGTAGTTGAAATTGAAATGGGTTTTGATTGATTCTGAATCTGTTGCAAATATTGACCGAGTTTTAAAAATTCTGAAATCTGAATTCTGATTTGGTATACAACTGAAATCTGAATTAAAATGGTTTGAACCTATTCATGTTCAGGAATTTTTCAGTACACTTGTGAGTACAACAGGAATTGATTTCTGTCATTTGTATCTAGTTCTGAATAGAAGTGATTCAGTTCAGTTTGTGAATTGTTGATTCAGATTTAGCGTTGATCTGAAATTTGACTCTGAGATGTTTTGATAATTGTTTCAGTTTTCTACAGGAAAGAGTCTGAAGTATAAACTAGCTGTCTTGAGTTATTTCAGATCTCTTTTGATTGAACTAAAAATTTAACATCTGTCCAAATACAAATTGGAGTAATGTTCAATTTTCAGAAGTGCTATAGTAAACTGAATTATCAAATCTGAACTGAAATTAGTTTTGAAACTAAAACCTGAATTTTGAACCAAAATGATTTCTGATTTTACTGTTCATTGTCATAATTGATTCAGAAGTGTTGGGAATTTATTTGGACTTCATCTGTGACAAGTTGATTCTTTATTCAAATATGTTTTAAGCTGAATCTGATTAAAGGATTGAATGTGTTATAGTGTTGGATTATCAGAACTGAAGTTGAATTGAAAACCTGAGTTTGTGTTCAGATTTGGAAATTTTCCTGGTTATTAAAACCTGTTTTCAAGTGATCATCAAGTTTTATAATGCTATTTCTTAGAGGTGCGTTGGGTGTTTTGAATAGGCCATCACATTCGAAAGAAAGTGTTGAGGCACCTATTCACCCCTCCTCTAGTCGCCATTCCGATCCCACACCCTTCGACAGGAGGCTTCGGCCCATACTGGCCAAACGTACCCCCGGTCTAGCAAGACCCTTCGTTGATATGGTCCGAGACACCGTTGACTTTGCCGAGCCCTCCTCTGGGTAACGGGTTTGGCTCACAGTGGGCGAAGCCACTGGAGCCACCGATGCCTCCGCCAAACAATTGGGCAGGGACTCCGTGGGCTCCGTACGTGTCACAACCGGAGTACCCTCAACAACATAACACTATTCCTTGTTTTCCTTCGGAGTATTATGACTGGCAGGGACAATCAGACACAGCGGAGAGAGGCATCATCCATAGGATGTCCGTGGTACCTCCGAATCGACTCGTGTAAAATGAAGTCGAAGGACACAAAGAGGCATAGGACAAGGAGTCCGAAACTATCACAGTCAGAGTAGGGTCTCAGGAAGTCCCAATCCCAAAGGGCCCTTCGCCAAAGCCTGGCAGAGGTATGTCTCATACTCCGGCCGAAGCCTACGCCGGAGCTTGGTCCGATCGGCTGAATGAGGCTGGTCCGATTGCCGAGGTCCGCAGCAAGGTCCCCTCCGAACACAGAACGTGCGAGGACGAGCTGGACAATACCACTTTATCCAAAATTAACAGGAATCAGGAAGTGGTGCCTAGTACCAAGCGACAATCGTCTTGGGCACCTCCAGGTATGTCCAAATCACAGAAGAGGCGTCTATAACACCTATGGGCACAGGAGATGCGCGAGAAGAAAGCTGAGGACGAGCGAGACGCTATCTTTGAAGAAATATGCCCTCAACCAGCCATGAGACATGTATGGAAGGTTAAGCCGATTGAGATGACCAATCTGGCTCCTAGTCCGAGCGACGATGAAGACGACATGCTCGACGATGACTATTCACCCGTCTCCAAGGGGCCCGCACCCCAGGCAATGGACATCAACGTCATCATGCTACCTGCCGACTTCGCCCTACCACAGGACGAGGCCGAGGTCGCTTAGTTGAACCTCGGCCCGCACAATGCTATCATTGAGAAACCCGATGACTCGGCTCGCCATCTAAAACCGCTCTACATCGGGGGTCACATTGACAGAAAGCTGATCTCCTGGATGCTTGTTGACGGTGGCACCACTGTTAACCTAATGCCTTACTCGCTATTGAAGAAACTTAGCAGGGATGAGGATGACCTAAAGAAAACCAACTTGATGCTCAACGACTTCAGCGGCGAGAGTTCCGAGGCTAAAGGCGTGCTCTCCATGGAGTTGACAGTAGGCAACAAGACGTTGCCAATAGCATTCTTCGTCGTCGATGTGCAAGGTAACTACAGTGTGCTGCTTGGGTGCGACTGGATTAATGCAAATTGCTGCATTCCTTCTACTTTGCACTAGTGCCTAATTCAGTGGGACGGCGATGAAGTAGAAGTCATACCCACGGACACTTCAGACCAAGTGGCATTGGTCGATGTGTCCATTGACGCCATTCACAACAAGGTAGAGTGTCTATCAGGTAGAGATCTTTCAGATTACGACTTTGTTAGCGTGTCCAGAGGACGTTTTTTACCAGTGTCTGTAAAGCCGGCTGGTGTAGCACGACTATTTCTAAATTAGTGGTCATGTCTAGCAAGAGTAATCTAGATTGGCTAAAGTCTCGTGTAGAGCAATATAGGTCTAATAAAGACGGTATTGTCGAAGCCATCAAGGACTTTAGCGAAGTAGAGAAATTAGGACAATTTTTCGCGTTGGCCGATCCCTTAGAAGAAGTTGACATAGGCGATGGTAGCATCCCGAGGCCGACTTTTGTAAACCAACATTTACAACCTAATGAGAAGGCCGAAGTAATAAAGTTGCTTCGGTCGTATGTTGATTGTTTCGCATGGGAGTATATCGAAATGTCAGGATTAAGCCATGAGCTCGTGGAGCATCGGCTACCTATCAAATCCAGATTTAGGCCTTATAAATAGCCTCCTCGATGCTTTAATTCGGCCATCTGTGACCGAGTTAAAGAAGAAGTGGAGCGACTGCTCAAAGCTGAATTTATTAGGCCGTGCAAGTACGCTGAATGGGTCGCTAACATTGTGCCTATAGAAATGAAGGGGAGCGGCAAAATACGAGTTTGTATTGATTTTAGGGATTTGAACAAGGCCACTCCGAAAGATGAGTATCCAATGCCGATAGCCGACATGCTAATCAACGATGCTTCAGGACACAAGGTACTAAGTTTTCTTGATGGCAATGTTGGTTATAATCAAATCTTTATGGCCGAAGAGGACGTCTACAAGACAGCCTTTCGATGCCCTGGTTTTGTCGGTTTATTCGAGTGGGTCATTATGACTTTTTGTTTAAAGAATGCTGGCGCTACATATCAACGTGCTATGAACTTGATCTTTCATGACTTGCTAGGAGTTATGTTAGAAGTTTACATTGATGATGTTGTAGTCAAATCAGACGCTATGGGAAACCATCTAGCTGATTTGAAAGTCTCTTTTGATAGGATGCGACAGTATGGCTTAAAAATGAACCTGCTCAAATGCGCTTTCGGCGTGTCGGCGGGCAAGTTTTTAGGCTTCATGATTCATGAAAGAGGCATAGAGATTGATCCTAAGAGGCTTGAGAAAATTAGAAACTCTGCAGTGCCGACATGCAAGAAAGATGTGCAGAAGTTGCTAGGCAAGATGAATTATTTGTGTCGCTTTATATCCAACTTGTCTAGCACGATTGATGCCTTTGTCCCCATACTCCGGCTAAAGAATGAAGTCGAGTTCACTTGGGGGGCAAGTCAGCAACGCTCCTTTGAAAATATCAAGGAATGTTTGTCATCACCACCCGTGGTGAGAGCACCCAAAGCCGGGATTTCGTTTCGGCAGTACATCGCTACCGAAGAAAGTGTGATCGGGGACGTGCTAACCTAAGAGGTGGAAGGAAAGGAGTACATCATCACGTTCTTGAGCCTCCGCCTACTGGACGCCAAAACTAGGTACGCATTTGTGGAACGTTTATGTTTATCACTTTACTACGCATGTACCAAATTGCGCCACTATCTTCTCCCTACTACATGCGTTGTCGTTTGCCAAACCGATGTTATAAAACACATGTTGCATAAGCAAATTCTAAGTGGAAGAATCGGGAAATGGGCATATGCTTTGATTGAGTATGATTTGGCCTATGAACCCCTAAGAGCTATGAAGGGCCAAATTGTCGCTAACTTTATAGTTGATCACCACATAGATGTCAATTGGAGTGACAATGTTGCTCTAATTGAGGTAGTACCATGGAAACTTTACTTTGATGGTTAAGCTTGCAAAAGTGGCCAAGGTATTGGAGTAGTTCTCATATCACCTAGTGGAATGCATTTTGAAACTTCGGCTCATTTAGAATTTCCCTCTACTAATAACCAAGCTAAATATGAGGCTTTATTATTAGGAATTGAACTATTGGAATCCATGGGTGTTAAACATGTTCATGCGCATGGTGACTCTCTGTTAGTAGTGTAACAAGTAGCTAAGAGTGCTCAATGTTTTAATGGCTTGTTAAACAACTACTTGGATAAATGCCTGGACATAGTTACTACTTTTGATGACTTCAAAATTTCTCATGTGTCAAGGGAGGCCAATTATATTGCAAATGATTTAGCTCAGCAAGCATCTGGCTATCAAGTCAAGAGAGGTAAATTTTCTGTATAGGAAAAGCCGATGCTTGGTCCCTCTACCGAAGCCAGGAACTTTGGGCAGGCGCGAATGTTGCCGAACCCTCCGGGTTGGACCCCTCTGGCCACCAGAAACTGTCGCGCGCCGGAGCCCCAAGGCTAGAGTACTCCGCCCACAGAAGGGTCTGGCAAGCCGGAGCCCATGCGCCAAAATCCCCTGGACAGTGAGGGTGTCTAGGAACCCAAACCCTCTAGCAGGAGGCTTCGGCCTGACCCACTTCGTGCAGCCAACTCGAGCAGGCTTTGGCAGAAGAAGGAAGGGCTCGTGGGGCACTCCAAAATTAGTAGCATGGACGTCACTCTAGTGAATGAGCTAGCAAACCGTTCGGGAGCCCTTGAGGGTGATTAGAGAACTCCAATCGTCCAGTATTTGAGAGACCCTAGTAAAAGGGTTGATCGGAAAGTCCGACGATAAGCGTTTAAATTTGTGTTGCTAGACAATATACTGTATCGCCGAACTATTGATGGAGTACTATTGAAGTGTTTGGACAATGAATGATCCTAGGTGGCTACGGGAGAAGTCCATGAAGGGCTTTGTGTCACTCATCAGTTGGCCCAGAAAATGAGTTGGTTGCTCAAAAGAGCAGGTTTCTACTGGCCGACTATGATTGATGATTGTTTTAAGTATTACAGAGGGTGTGAAGTGTGTCAAAAGTTTGGCAATATTCAGTTAGCTCCTGCTTCATTACTTAATCCTATATTCAAGCCATGGTCGTTCTGAGGTTGGGGTTTAGACTTCATCAGCCAGATTTACCATCCTTCAAAAGGGCATCGGTGCGTGTTGATGGCGACGGACTACTTCACCAAATGGACCGAAGTCGTGCCTCTCAAGAACATGACTCACAATGAGGTACTTGATTTTGTCTTGAAGCACATTATACCTAGATTCGGTATTCCCCAAACTCTCACTATAGATCAAGGCAGTTCATTTGTTTCTAAAGAAGTGAGAGACTTTGCCGATGGTTAGGCCAATGGTTAGGCCGAGTCTAGTAATAAGACTGTGATTAAGCTCATTAAGAAGAAAATTGAAGAGTTCCCTAAGAGGTGGCATGAAGTGCTTTCTGAGGCACTATGGGCTTGTAGAATTGCAAAGCACGGTGCTACCAAAGTTAGTCCATATGAGTTGGTATATGGACAAGAATTCATTCTACATGTAGAAGTAGATCTTGGCTCTTTAAGAGTTCTAAAGCAAGACGACTTATCGGTCGACGAGTATGAGACTCTTTTGAAGGACAATCTGGAAGAAGTGACTGATAAGAGGTTGAGGGCTTTAGAAGCTATAAAGATAGACAAAAGGAGAGTAGCTAAAGCCTACAATAAGAAGGTTAAACCAAAATCGTTTCAAGTAGGTGACTTGGTTTGGAAGACGATTTTGCCCTTAGGCACTAAGAGCCCTAAATTTGGTAAATGGTCACCTAGTTGGGAAGGTCCTTTCAAAATAGCCAAAATCACTCCTGGCAATGCCTATGTGTTAGAATCTCTGCAAGGAGAATGGTTTTGAAGAGCTTTGAATGGTAGGTACTTGAAAAGATACTTCCCAAGTGTGTGGCAGACAACTTGAAAAGTGTCAAAAGGCCGATATGAAAGGTATCGTCCCTAGCCTATTATGCTTTTAGTTCACTAAAAGGCAGGGGCATGTGTTGATAGCAAAAAATGGCATTAATGGTTAAGATTGTCAAAATATCAATTTTGGTAATTTGGGTCGAAAAATACACATGTCCCGGGTTGGGCCGAAGCCCTACAGGGCTGAAGGCCCACCAGGCTATGGGCTTCGGATGCTTCTAGCAAGCCTGCAGCCTTCGGCCCGAAGGCCTTCGGAGGCCCACCCCACCAAAGCTTCGGCCCGAGGAGTAGGCTTCGGCGGGCCTGGCCAAAGGCCCACTTCGGGCAGAGATAGAGTTGAGTTAAATTTTGATTAAGTCTTAGCTCCACACGTGATCAAACCGAATCCTATCAGATTAGGCTTAGAGATTAGAAGTCTAGCCCCTATAAATATAAGGGTGAGGCTGGTTCATTGACCCCCCAACACAATCAACACAAAGCCCTAGCTTTGAACCGTACTTTATTTTACCTTTACTTTTTGCAACCTTTGTGGGTTTGCCTGGAAGCCCTCCAGCGGCCACTTCGGAACAGTGGTAATCCTTGTTACTTTGCTTGTGAAGTATCCATTAATATACGTAATAGATTTCTATCGCCTTGTTACTTCGCCTGTGAAGTATCCGCTAATCTATGTAACAGATTACTACCTTCGCCCCCTAGTGCAACACTTAGCAGAATTTGGTCCTCAGGCTGAATTGGTACTTCGAATCTACTCTGTTGTAGGTTTTCACGTTCGGAGTTACTTCACAACATGCTTCATCACGATAGGCTTCGTCACGCCCGTACCCCACATCAGACGAAGTCACGCCCGTGCGTTACATCTAAGTTATTTTACTGTACCAGATACTTCGCACCGAACCCTGTTGTTCGGAGGTGATTGTCGCGTCCAGGTCGGTTTGGAGTTCATCTTCGGCCAAATCAGTCCGAACGCCCAAGGTACCCTTCGATGGGACACTTCGCACCAGATGCCGAAGGTATCAGTGATATCTTCACACTACATACTTCGACTCAGACATGCTTCGCTCGACTTGCTGATTTGTTCTATTTAACATATTTTATTCGACTAATTGGATTATTTCTGTGTGATCTGATTACCTGGTGACTCCACCCCCCTTACCACGGTTAAGGGTAGTCGGAATGTGATGTCGGTGTTGTGTTACGCTTAGGTTTATCCCTAAGTATCCGCACACTTTTGGATCGTCAAACTGACCCAAGTGCAGGGGCACGTTTTCGTGTCAACAGTATGTTATGGCTTATCCTAGCGCATGGAAAAATAGTAGATTTAAAAGAGCAATAACAAGGGAATAGTAGGATGGATTTATTAGGGTTTCGAAGAGACTCCCTTTGAATCGGCCTTGCCCCTATATATATAGGTGGTGATCTTGAGGTTCCTGGACTTCAATTCTAATCTAAATTGACTAAATTATGCATCCAAGTCATTAGGATTTGATTAGAGATCAAAACAACCCGAAACAAACTAAATTGGTTCGGACTCAGACTAGGCCAGTCTAACCGGACCCACATGGCCTGTCTGACCCGACCTACATGGCCAATCTTACCAGGATTACATGGTTGATCTGACCAGGCCTACATGGCCAGTTGGACCGGCCTGTGCCAGGAATTGCATATTTTTGGCCAAAAGTAAGAATTTTGACATTTTGACAATTTTGACCATTAATGCCATTTTTTTCTAGGGTTAATTTCTTCTGTGCCATTATAATTTTCACGGTTTGCCAATATGCCATCAGTGTGTCAATGACAAATGGGGGCCACCATAGTCACTAACAGTGCCATGTAGGCAATTTTTGTAAATTATAATGGCATGTGAGTACTTTTATCTTTTTGTTATCAACAGATGTCACCTAGAGGGAACTCAGTGACCACCTCCATGGAGTGGGCTTGTAAGTAATGCTTGAGCTTCCGGGCGGTGATGAGGATGGCGTACAGGAGCTTTTGCACCTGGGGATATTGGATCTTCAAAGGCCCATCACCTCTGATTTGAAGTATACCAGCAGCTGGACTAGGTAGACCAGTCCCTCCTCAGGTTGTTCGACGACCAGGGTGGTGCGGACCATGTGAGCGATGGCGGTGATGTAGAGGAGGAGTGTTTCCTCTTGTGTTGGTGTGGCGAGTGTCGGTGGAGAAGTTAGGAACTTCTTGAGGTCGGAGAACGCTTGGTCGGCTTCCTCCATCCAGGCGAAGCCTTCTTTATTTAGTAACTTGAACAACGAAATCCCTCGCTACCCCAGCCACAAAATAAAGCGGCCAAGGGACGTCATGCAGCCCTCCAAACGCTGTATGTGTTTTACATTGGTAGGCCTCACCATATTCAGAATCGAAGAGATCTTCTTCGGGTTGGATTCAATGCCTCGGCGACTTGCGGAACTTGCGGAGGTTGCTCACCATCTCTTGAAGGTCCGTGATGAGGTCTTTGGGTTCCTTGGTCTTGATAACCACCTCATCAATTTATGCCTCGACGTTGCGACCGATCTGATCAACCAAACAACGTTGAATGGCTCATTGGTACATGGCTCCCGCATTCTTCAATCAGAAGGACATTGAAGTGTCGTAGTAGGTGTCGAACAAGGTGATGAATGCAATTTTCTTTTGATCTTCTTCCTTTAGGCTAATCTGATCATAGACCGAGTAGAAGTCTAGGAAGCATAGGAGGGCACTACCGGTGGTCGAATCGACAACCTGATCGATGGGCGGCAGCGGGAAAGGGTCTTTTGGGCACCCTTGTTGAGGTCGGTGTAGTCGACGCACCTTCTCCACTTCCCACTCTTCTTCCGCACAAGGACTAAGTTATCCAGCCAGTCTGTGTGCTGCACCTCCTTTATAAATCCTGCCGCCAGGAGGCAGGTGACTTCTTCTTTGATAGCCTTCTTATGGTCCTCGGTGAACTGTCACATCTTTGTTTGACCGACTGAGCGGCCGGATCGACGCAGAGTTCATGCTCGATCAGCTCCTGAGGGACACCTAGCATTACAGAGGGTTGCCAAATGAATATGTCATCGTTGGAGAGGATGAAGCTGATCAACGGCTTTCCTATTTAGGATCAAGCGTAGTCCCGATCAGGGCTGTCTTTGAGGAGACAGCATCTGATAGCCAAATACTATTGTACTAGGCTAGGGATGGCATCAGTGCAATCGGCGAAGGTGCGGGACTCGAGATATCGAGTCCATTAGTTGATGTGATCTTAGCTTCTTGGAGCAATTCCTCCATTCAGACAGACATGTCCAATGCCTCGCTCAGCATGAGACCGTCTTGCTCGTAGGCGTGTGAGGTGGCGACATCTCCTTTCATTGAGAAGTCCCCACATAGTCCTAGGATCTTGAGGACTAGGTAGGTGTAGTGAGGAACCGCCATGAACTTGGTGAGTGAAGGTCTTCCGAGGACGATGTGTTATGCAGTCCCGAAGTTAGTGACATAGAACTTGACGTGCTCGGTCCAGTAGTTATCTCGGGCATCGAACGTCACCAGCAGGGTGATCGTGCCAAGGGGGATGGAGGCCTTCCCCGGGACAATCCCGTAGAAGGGATTATTCGTATTCTAGAGTGCCAATTGTCGATGTTGAGATCCCCCAATGTCCCCTTGAACAAGACATCAAGGCCGCTTCATTCATCGATCAGCACCCTTTTGAGGCAGACCTTCATGATGAAAGGATCGACAATGAGTGGGAAGCGCCCGGGTTTAGGGACATCCATCCACTAGTCCTGGTGGTCGAAGGTGATGGGGATCTCCAACCATCTGAGGTGCTCAGTTGCCTCGGCGCCGATGGTATTGACGCGGCAAGCCATCAGCTTCTTTTGGTGCCTGGATTCAGCGACCACCGTACCACCGAATACTATGAAGATTGTTCTGGCAGGCTCTTGGAAATCGTTCCTTGTCGAGGGAGCATTGCCGTTGCGCTTGTCATCTTCGGGCCTGGCGTCTCACCGATGCTTGTTAGGCTAGCGATCAGCTCTAGCTTCTTTCACCATTTGGTTCTACAGATGAAAGCAACATCGAGTGGTATGATTGCACTTAGGATGGAGGATGCATGGTTTATCTAGGAATTCTAGCAGCGCTATATCATCTCGGCTCCAAGGCCGAGCGCTTCTGTCATCGACCATGATCTCCTTCTCCTTCCTATTCTTGTCGTTGAGACAAGCCGATCATGATTGTCATGATCCTTTAAGGCAGGCGATCGACGTGGTACGGGCGATCGGCGACGCTCTTTCTTCTTCTTGTCTTTGTTGGGGCCGTGTTATCTTGGGAGAATTTGCTCCCGCTTGCCATCTTCAGCGCTAGAAAATTGTTTGGCGACGGTGATCATATGGTCGGGGTTGATTGGCTCGTTCATCACTAGGTGGAAGAACAACTCGGACGACTACCTCAAGCATCCAGGAAGATGGTTATGATGTCGATGTTGGAGACGCTAGCGACGACATTGTGCTTCTTGGAGAATCATCGTATGTACTCCCTTAGGTACTTTACTTCCTTTTGGTGGACTTGGTGCATATTGTGCCAGGAGGCGGGCCTTTGCCACATCCCCGGTAGTTGGCGATGAAGATCTCCCACAAGTCATCCCAAGTGTTGATGGAGTCCTCGAGGAGTGAAGTCAACCAGTTGACAGTGGAGGTGGACAACATGATAGGGAGGTAGTTGACCGTGACATCATGGTCCCCTCCTACTGCATGGATGGTAGTGTAGTATAGTCACAACCATTGAGATGGATCAGTTTTACCATCGTATGGAGCGATTCCAGTCGGTCAGAAGTGAAGCGGCCACTGGACATGTCATAGCCGTTCGGAGAAGGCGAGGAAGCCATCATGACGAAAGGCGTTGTGGTCCGTGCAGTCCCCATTCAGGGCCACATTCATGATTGTGTCGCTCGCGAAGACGCATCTCCTCCTGCACTCATCCTTGTCGCTAGCGAATGATGAGGTTGCGGGCATCCAGAAGATTATTGATGATATGTCGGGCGTCTCTAACATATGAGCTTCCTCCATGCTCAGTTCGGTGACTATGCTCCCCAGCCTAGATGGTCAGGAGCATGATCTTGACACCGATGATCGTGTTCGGTGAGAGGGTGGCGGCTCATCTATGTGTGATGTAGTGGCCTGGGTCATAGCCCAGGCCCTCTAGAGTTCAGGCCTATTTGGAAGCACCGCCAACGCCCTCTCGATGGCAACGAGGTTGGTCGTGGGCATTCGGTACACGTCGTGGCCTTCGAAGGTGATGGAGACTCTGGTGGCCCGATCTTTCGATGAGAGGATAGGTCGATTGGTAGAAGGAGAAGACGTTCACGATCCGACTACAACCATCTAGGGACATTGTGCCTTAGCAATCGCTACACCAACTCCAAGGTTGTTTGTGATCTTTACGGAGCATGATCAACCAAACCATGAGGGTTCTTGTTCCTGCAAGCAATCGAGAACTAGCAAGAACAAGATGAACAAGTGTGCACTCACACTAATTTCGTAGGTATACAAGGGGTGAGTTCTGGAACAGCAAAACGGCAATCTAACCGACCACTACTTCAACTGGCAAAGTAGCGTAGCTAAACTTTGTATTCAACCAAAAACTAATTCACATCTGAAGTCTCTAGGGTATTTATAGCCCTAGGAACGTTCCCAATGTTTGGAAACTTATTACATATGGAAACTACTAAATTATTACCTAAACAGATTATCTAGAAAAAGGAAACAAATTGACTAGAAGAAGGAAAGCAGTGATTCTCCTGCCTTTGCTGGGATATCTCAGTTGAATAAATATATTATCTTCAAGGGAGACATTCTCATCTTTCCAAAGAGTACTCAAACATTCCATTTGATGAAGGGATTCCATAGTTATGATGCTTTTAATGCAGTCTATCTACATGTTGATGTGGCAGATTTTCCCAACATGAAGTAGCTCAGTTTTCTTCTTCTTTTCCTTCATTCCTAAGAAAAATATAGCATCACACGAAATTAGTAGTTCTCCATTCAATTAGTCCTTCATTCTCCAGTCAAAGAAACGATTTCACCTGATAGTTTAATTGTCGCGCATGGGCTCGAGTGATTGGACTTTGTCTTGGTTTTAACCATGTCGGAGATGCCCTCATCAGAAGGCCACCGTGTACGTAGTAGGTTCGTCTTTTCGGGGATCTCCTACTCCCCCTTGGGCCTCTGCGCGCCGATTGCGTCTAGCGGAGTCGATATCATCATAAGGTTCATCCTTAGAGATGACCCTGGTGATTGCCATAACAACAACCACGGGAGGAGCTTGGTGAGTTGGTGGAGTCGATTGGCGACGTCGGTCACTAGAGATTGTGGTGAACCGTCGACGTTGAATGATGCGCCCTCTAGAGTTGGCAAAGATGACGTAGTCAACAGGTGAGTCGATGACCCTCTGCTGGTGATCCTTGAAGGGTGTCTTTGGCAGGGTAGTCATCTGCGGCACCTGAGTTATTGGTGGAGCAGGTGCCGGCATCAGCACGGGTGAAGTCTTTGCCTTCTTCAGTGAAGCAATGGAGGGAACCAATTGATTCATGCAATCGCCGATGAAGATCAAACCCTCGAAGGCGATTATAGTGTTCTTTGGCACCTTGACGTTGAACTTGCAAACAAATGGCCATCGGTCTGATCTGTGGGTCACAATACTCCGCCCCTACTTGGCATGCCAGCTATCATTGCGTGGGAACAACATGAGCCTATGGGGGGAACCCACAATATCATTTGTTTAGGTAGAGGGGGGAGTCATGACTATGGACCGATGGTTACCTCAATGTGTGAGGTAGAAATGTGTAAGAGGGTGGACAAGAGAGGATTTTTGATAGGTTCGGGCCTCCCCGAGGATAATAGCCCTACTCCTGTGTGACTGTAGCTATAATTGTAGTATGTATGGAGTGCTCCTTTCTTTGTTGTTGTTGTGTCTTTGTTCTCCTCCCCTTGGTCCTTTTATATGAGAAGGATGAGGAGGGGTTACAGGAGTTTAACTGTCGTGATTATGGCTAGGAAAACAACCGCATAACAACCTTTTATAGGCGGGAATAATTATAGTGATTAAGAAAGTCTTGATGAGGGTAACTGTCGACTTGATGTTTCAGAGCTGACTGTTGGAGTCCCAACACTCGGTGAATCTTTGCCCAAGTGCATAATCAGGTGATAGGATGGTCCTTCATGGGCTGGACTTCATAGCAGTCAGTGGCCCGAGAGTCAGAACAAAACCACTCAGCGGGGTACTCAGGGTTATATCCCCAACACCTTGCATTCATTAGTGTGATGCGATGGGGAGTTGTGTCACTTACAGTATTTTCTCTTCTTTAGTTCATCCGCGGGTGGTATCACATGGTTAGGTGGCAACAAGTCGAATATTCTATCAGCCTTGTTGATGTCAAAGTCGTACTTTTCTTCTTCGTCGGCCAGTTTCACCCAAGGGCACGCGACCTGTTTCTTATACCTAGACCACTCGGCCACACCAACCTCTGCATCAGAGTTACTGTCCTTGTCGGAGTCTGAATAATATGCCTCAGTGTATGTCACCTTCTTCTGATACCTTTCTTTCCTTTCTTCCTAGAATTGGCTCTCATGTGCCAATACCCTCTGTACCAGTTGTGAAAGGCTCTCTAACTCATGTGACAAAAATCTTTCCTTGATCGAGTTTAAGAGTCCTTGGAATGATAATTCCGCCAACTGTGTATCACTAAGGCTCAAGCTATAGCATCTGCTTCGTACGTCTCGAAACCTTTGAACATAATCATGTACCGACTCGTCCATCCCATGTCTCACAAATGTCAAGTTGGTGCGCTTAATTTCGTGAATGCCGACAAAGAAATATTTGTGAAACTTCTTTTCCAGATCTGCCCATCCTTTGATAGAGTTTGCCGACGATGAAGAAAACCACATGAAGGTTGATCCCGATAGAGAGAGCGGGAAGAATCGGACATTCAATGCCTCATCGGTCGATGCCTCTCCGCACTGGCCAAGGAAAAGACTGACGTGCTCGACAGTGGAGATTGAGTCTTTCCCTGAGAAATTGGTGAAATCGGGTACATTGTATCGGCCTGGTAGCGGCACTTAATCAAACCATTCTGGGTACAACTGCCGATACATGCACATCTGCTCTTTAGGCTTCAACCCAAACTAATCTCGGATAACATTTGTGATCTGATTCACTGAGTCGTCTTCCTTGATATGGGGCGGCCTGATCTTCTCGCTGAGCTCAATGTAGATGGGGGATAACTTGTGAGACGTTGATGATTATCTAGCTATTCCTCTACTGCCAATGCAACAGATCTCAACCCTATAGATATTCACATCACCACACACTTGCGCACGTAGCCGCCAGCCACGAAGCAATGTTGTTATCTCCTAATTCCCAATGGAACTGTAGATAACACTTGAATTTCCCAGTAGCAAACACACCGGATCGAAACAAAGTGATGGAGGTAAAATTCCTGATCGAAATAAAGAAGAATTCGTGATAACAGTAGAAGGCAGAATAGCACTTCAATCTAAATCATTCTAATTTTAAAACTAAACAGCCAAGTTTTTTAGGGCTGACCACCTCTATATATAGGGGTATTTAGGAGGCTAGGGACATGTGAGGGTTGTCCAAAGAGAAACCTAGATGAATACAACTCGGTTACAAGGTCCATGGACTTCTGACTAAATAAGTAACATGCATTGTTTTGGTGATTGTGATCTTCTTGAATAGAATATGGAGGTGTATATAGATCTGTTGGAAAGAGGACTTCTCAAGCTTTCCAAAGAGTCCAAGATCATCCAAATTGGAGCTTCCATGTAAAAGTTATGCATGTCTTAATCTATTGTTGTCCTTGCAGTCCGAGTCCGAGTACAAGACGTGCAAAACTTTATCTTCACCTTCTCTTGGCACAAAATTAATGTCCCAAACTTGTATATTATCTTTGGATGGCCTTGACTTGGTCCCCAATCAACTTCGATGATGTTCCATTACCTTGATGTGCTCTCAACATGTCACTTTATCCATGTAAGTATTTCTGTAATTGAATAGCAACACATTTCATGGTGTAATGTACATGGTTCAAATAAATGAAATGTAAATATAATATAAAATGCATGCATCTTGGGTTGTTTATTATAAAGCATAAGCATGGTCATATCCCAGCCGATGATGTTCTCATCATTCTCTCCTTCTTGGCTACAAACCGTCCTCGGTTTGTTCTTGTATTCGTAGTCATTGTAGTTCCTAGAAAAAAGATATCATTGTGCAATATCACATATTGTTTTGTTATGTTGAGAGTAGGTGGAAATCAACTCACCTTAGAATTTTGTTGTTTAAGTGTTAGTGAAGAATCACCATTGATGAAAAGAGAGGAGATTGTGGTATTGTTGAATAGCTCAGCACACTCTCCTTCTTGAAAACAAACTTGTGTATTTAAATCAAAACAAGAGAGTCTCGAGATAATAGGATTAGTTAAAACACCTTGCTCGAAATTATTATTTTCAGGCTTTACGTGCAGTTTTAAATTAGAACATATATAAACTCTATGCATAAAGTATACTCCTTTATCATTATATTTGCCAATTACATGAAAAGTGATATGAGTGGGACACTGAATGTCAATTCTAGTGAATAATTTGTCATTTAAAGCACTAAGTTCACAAAGATTATCAAATTCAATATAACCCCAAGTATTTAAAGAAGATAACAATTTATGTTCTACCTTTTCACAAGCAATGTGAACAACATGTATCAAATCATTTAAATGTTCAGCAGCAAAATCAACATGTTCATTCACTAGTTGTGGGACAATTATAAGTGAAGCATTGCACAAATCTTCTTTATCAAAAAGAATAGCATCAAAATCATCTTGTGATCAAGGAATTTCAGAAATAGGTTACACTATTTGCTCCATACCTCATAATGGTGGCAAACCAGCAGATACCTCCTCTAAAACCTGGTCACAAAATTTCTTTAAAACTGTAGAAACACCAAGAGAGGGAGGGGTCATGTCATTTGTAATCAAAATATTAACCCTTCACATGAGCTCTTGTTGAACAGAAGTGGGATCCCTGCAAACTCTATCATATTAGAATTCAACTCAAATTTTTGTTGAGATTCATCCACTATTTGCTACATTGGCATTGGCCTCAAAGTAATCTCAGAGGCAAGAACAATATTATCACATGTCTCATACTCTAAATTCTCATTGACCAACATTACCTTTTTATTTGGACAATCTCCCTTGAAATGACCTGTGCAACCACATGTATAGCCACACATATCTCGATTTCTTGTTGTAGATATGGAAGAATCAACACCACTAACAATAGACTGCACTGTGTTTCTTGCAATAATTTCTGACTTTCCCACGGAAGAAACACCAGAGGTAGTGCCGGAGGTAGGCGCTCCACTAGTTGTTCAAGAAGAAAATTGACCTCTATCTACAACGGAAAGACAAGCCACCTTGATGTCTTCAGCAATCTGAAGTTTGGCCTCATGTGCTCGGTGTAACGAATATGTCATGTCATCATATTTGTGATGCCGAACAATGCACTTGATGTTGTATGTTAAACTAGAAAGAAAATGTTGCATGGTTTGGTTGGGTTGTTCACGTACTCTAGCTCGATGCATGATCAACTTCATCTCTTGATAATAATCATCCACAGTCATAATACCCTGCTTCAAATTCTGTAGTTTGTTATATTGAGAGGGGATATAGTTGCGTGGAACAAAACACTCACGCATGACTTGCTTCATAGTTCTCCATGTAATGATGGCTGGCTCACCATCTTCATGTCAAGTTTGGACTAGATTATCCCACCAATGCAAAGCATATCCATCAAATTCAGAAGATACCAACTTGATTTTTCTATCTTCGGTATACTCATGTAAGTGCCAAAACTTTTTCATATTTAACTCCCAAGTGATGTATTCTTCAACATCAGTAGTTCATACAAACATGGGTATAGAAAATTTTGGATTTCCTAGTCCATCATCTGCATGGTTTGTCAGTGCAACATCAACATCAAACTTTAGACAATGAACAAAACCACAAACTCCATTGCCACTGCCTCCATTTCCATGGCCTCCGTTGACACAACCTCCATTGTTGCCGCCATGTTGATCATTATAAACACTTGTCACTCCATCATGATCAGATTCATCCACATGTTGCTGGTTGTGTTGATCATCAAACGACATTTGGAAGGTAGCTACAACATGTGTTAAGTATATGATAGAATGTTGAAGTGTTGTCACTTGTTCATTCCAGTGCATGAGCGAAGCAAGATCCTTTTTATGCATAACATCAATACCCTCGTCCTCGGAAGTCATGATTTAGTAAACACAAAATAGCTAAAAACACAAAAAGAAAAAATGGGATATTTGTGAGACGACTCTCAACTCTGTCAACTGAAAGAAAACAATGTATCTTACCGTTCCAGAGTGAATTAGAGTAGCTTACCTACTTGTACGGCCAGAACGTGCACGGATGTGATGAAGCGAATACCAAGGGTGAAAAGTATCACACAAAAGACCAAGGTATATAGTGGAGTTTGGTTGGGAGAACTAACAACACCAATTAACCAAGCCTAGTGTTATTCGTATAACACATGACTCAATTGGAAACACACATGTGGAGATAAATGGGGTGATTGCAACTTTAGGGATGAGCTTAAAATCAATGTCAGAGTATTGCTCGTGTTGCAACGTACAAGGAGAGACAGTATCAATAACCCAAATAAGAGGTCACAAGATTGCTCACATCTACTAGTGAAATGAAAGAGATAGGATAGAAATTGAAACATTAAATAAAAACTCCAAACAGAATTAAACACTTTCGGCCACTTTTTTCTTCCTTATTTTTTGATATACTTTGGACATAACACTTCTTTATCTCTTTTTGTATTCGGCCAACTCAATTTTTTTTGATGGAGTAAAACTTAGCACTGCCAACAATCAGAAACACTTGACAAACCTATGTGACCAATCCTCACAGTTGTCAAAATGCTAGTCCCCTGGGTTAAGGAAAAACTCCTACACACAAGATAGGTTTGCTATTGCTATGGTTCTCAATATGAAAAGGGAGGAATTTATGTGGACTCGAATGGAACAAACATTAATAACACAATTAAAATTAAAATTTCCAACAACTAAATAGATGTTGAAACCTTCCAATTAGACTCTTAACTCCGACAAAAACAGCAAAACAAGATTGAAACTTAGACTCTATGACTCGGTTCAGAAAAAATAGATAAAAGTTATGCCAAATAAGGACTACGACCAACAAAAAAATGAGATGATTCGATGCAATCTAGGCTATGGAAACAAATCTAACCCTAATAATTTTCGTGGTTTTTTCTGGATGGAATAGAAATAAAAACCTAACTACATATCAATGCTTCTCACCAAGTAAACCCGGTGCTCTGATACCAAGATGATACGGGTCGGCCCAATCTTCTCGCTGAGCTCGATGTAGATGGGGGATAACTTGTGAGACACAAATGATTATCTAACTGTTCCCCTACTACCAATGCAACAGAACTCAACTCTATAGATATTTGCAATACCACACACTTGTGCACGTAGCCACTAGCCACGAATCAGTGCTGCTATCTCCTAATTCCCAATGGAACAATAGATAACACTTGAATTTCCTAGTAGCAAACACACCAGATCGAAACAAAGTGGTGGAGGTAACACTAGATCGAAACAAAGTGGTGGAGGTAAAATTCTTGATCAAAACAAAGAGGATTTCGTGATAACAGTAGAAGGAAGAATAACACTTCAATCTGAATAAATCTAATTTCGAAATTACACAACCAAGTTTGCTAGGGTCGACCATGCATATATATAGGGGTATTTAAGAGGCTAGGGATGTGTGGGGGTCGTCCAAAGAGAAACCTAGATGAATACATGGAAATATGACTTCTCTAGCTTTCCAAAGAGTCCAAGATCATCCAAATTGGAGCTTCCATGTAAAAGTTATGCACATTTTAATCTGGTGTTGTCCATGCTGTCTGAGTCCAAGTCCGAGTCCAAGACGTGTAAAACTTTAACTCCACCTTCTCTTGGCACAAAAGT
Source organism: Zizania palustris (assembly GCA_019279435.1). Classification (NCBI taxonomy): domain Eukaryota; kingdom Viridiplantae; phylum Streptophyta; class Magnoliopsida; order Poales; family Poaceae; genus Zizania; species Zizania palustris. The sequence goes on from JAAALK010000290.1 coordinate 35,234,870, forward strand.
AACATCCCAAACTTGTATATTATCTTTGGATGGCCTTGACTTGGTCCTCAATCAACTTTCATAATGTTCCATTGTCTTGATGTGCTCTCAACTTGTCGCTTTATCTATGTAAGTATTTCTGTAATTGAATATCAACATTTTTCATGGTGTAGCGTACATGGTTCGAATAAATAAAATGTAAATCTAATATAGAATGCATGCACATTGGGTTGTTTATTATAAAGCATAATCATGGTCATATCATAGCTGGTAATGTCCTCATCATTCCTGCTATCTTGGCGTAGGGTACTGATCGGGCATTGGGGCCTACTGATATTGATCTTCATCTCCATAAGGCTGCGCTCCGAAATACACAGTCGATGATACCCCTGAGGAATACCATCGGGTGCCCCCCTTGGAGGCACGATATCTGTACCACGTTTCCCGCAACACCGTATGTAGCCTGAGGCATCTCTTGTCTCATCGGCCTAGGATCGGTCGGCGGGAAATAGCGTCGATGCACCACTTTTGAGATTATACGGTGAGATCTGTGGCAAGTTCTGAACAGCAACCGATGGTTGGACCGACCTATTTCCTTCATGGCCGAAGGAGGTGTTCGGTTGTTCCAGCCTCATCAGCCCTTGCGTTTGTGATGCTAGCTGATTGCGCTATGGATTCTACAGCAACCTGGCCTGATGTAATGTTTTAGACTTTATTAAATTTCCAAAGAAAAACAATAATATAAAATGTTCATCACACAACTACGTCTTACGACAATCAATGGTAGCTCGTAGGCTACATTTATTACACAAAAGATAATAAAAATAAAAGAGTCTTCCAGATGAACATTTTCTTCTAGTCTCGCACCTTGATTGGGATAGCTACTCCAAACGATCATCCTCGTAGTAAGTAGACTTTGAGGTTGTATCAATAGGGATGAGTACAAAAGTACTGAACAAGGCACCGAAATGCAGAATAATGCAAATATAATAACAAGGTAGGCTAATGGCTCATGTTTGTAGAAATGTATCATATGTAATTAATGTTGTCAGGTTTATTAAATAGAATATAGATGATGAGTATGAAACCATCCACTAACTCAAGTAGTACAACAGTACGCCCTCGCACAACAGTCCTTATAAACCAACACCCAGTGCACATCATAAAAGTAAACTAATTGTGGTGAACATCACTCAACCCGCCCTTGACCGTGGGCACGACTTTTCGAAAATTTTATACTTTGATCAGAGGTGTACTAATATATCCACAAGGCAACAACTCGGTGTCGACCAAGATACCACCATGATACCTTGACCAAGCCGCTGCCAAAACCTTTACCATGGATTGCCCCAACCCCAAGACAACCACACTAGGTTTCGCCGGCGCACCAACGCATTGGACAACGTCGCACCCTCTTTTGTGCCTCATTAGTACAAGCCATTCGCTGATGCAACTTGACCCCTCTGCTCGGTGCATCGAGTTGAAACGATCCATACTTCTGGTTAGGCCTTACCCAGAAGACTTATGGTTAGTATGGAAGTGCCTTGCAACAGATCCCGTAGACCGATCCTTATAGTGCCCTCGGTGCAACTAACCAATGCCCTCGCTTCCACCCAGAACCCACCATGCTAACAATCTTATCCATTTTCCAAGTTATTTTCTAAATTCAGAATTCCAAGAGATGAGATATAAATCGGAGAGTTATAATAGACTAAAAGTATCCATTCTATTATACGACTCATTTTTAGCCTACTAGCAAATGTGTCGATACTTGGACACTTACTAATAGGTAAATATTTATGGTGACAAGGAAAAAGGTTCAAGAGCATGGCTTGGGTTTGCACATCAAGGTCATGAGATCTAATAAATATAGTGTAAAGGCTATAAATTGGACTAATGCATTTATATCCTATGGGTTATAGCAATATTTAATTAAAACATAGGCTCAATATGATCGAGGTTGGGGTTGTGACTTGTCTTGATCAGCGAATGGAGACGGTGGAACCTCAAGGTAGTACTCCGACTCCTCAGTGGCTTCGAAATATTCTCGGCATGTTAATCAATACAAATAAACAATTAAAATAAATAAAATAAACATTACAAAATTTCAATTAAATTAGTTAAAGTTGTAGAGAATTAAAGAGGAATTTTTTGGAACTTGAATGGTGAAATTTGGAGTTAAAACAGAGAACGTATGAATTTTTGAAGTTTAAAATAATTTATGGAATTTTATTTTGAATTAAAATAGACTCTGGTCCATGGTGAGCGAGGTCTACCGTGAACCCGAGCACAAGGGATCTGAGCTGGACGTGTGGCAGTTGTTGGATTGCGATCAGATGGCTGCGAGCGATGCGAGATTTTAAGTGAAAACCAACTATTGAGATTAAAATAGGATGAGACGGTATTGGTCTATGGCTGAGATTGCAGCGAGGATTTTAGTGGCGATGGATGGCTGTCATCTCCCAGTACTAGTCAGTGTTGGGTCAAACAGATCAGAGCGCTCCATTGGCGTTCTAATATGGGCCCTTCGCTCTGGATCGGACATCACAGATTCAATCTAGCATGTGTCATGCTAGACTTGTCTCCGTCATCATCTCCGGTGATGGCAGAATGCGGTGGCACGAGTGATGGCGACGGCGAAGGCCTAAGGCCTAACCTGAGGGCAAAAATAGAAAGAGAATATTAAGGAGAACATGATGGTACTGGAATTAGGGCTTGACGGCGATGGGATGAGGCCGGCGACAAGCGGGGGCGGCGGAGCACTCTCGGGTGGACGATAGTGACGGAGCTCCTGTGGTCGGTGGCACCAACGGAGGCAATTCCAGTGAAGAGGGTGATGGAGATCACGACGATGATGACGGTGAAGCTAGCGGTGGTCTCCGACTACGGCGATTGATGGCTGGAGATGAAAAAGAGCGGTGGCACAAATTAATGGGTGTGGGCGCTCGGGATTGCAGGGACATGGCTATTTTATGTATGCCTAGAGTGCGGTAGGTGGGGGCATTTTATAGGGGTCACCGATGGTATAGATGGAAGTCACACAGAGGGAAACCGAGAGGATTCCTTTTGAACATGGTGAGGGTTTCCATGTATGTGGATTCATTGATTCGAGATGAATTCACATCAGTTATGTGGGATCGGAATGGTGACTAGAGGGGGGTGAATAGGCACCTCGACAAATTCTTGCGAATATGATGGCCTTTTCAAATCACCCAACGCACCTCTAAATGAACAAGCGGAAGCAGATGTAGTAAAGACTCCGATAAAAATAGATGCTATCACCCTCCTATCTGATATCATATCAAATGATACATTGAGGGATCAACATCACTGAATTTGCACACACAAAGACTGCACTTTAAAAATAGCTCTGAAACTTTTTCTGTTCTATACAAAAGACTCACATTAAAAATAATTTTAGAATGATCTTGGTGGAACATTAAAAATACAACAGCACATGATCGGCAAGCTGGGAAATAAAAAGAAGGGAGAAAAATGTTTCTAGATTCAACTTTCAGTCTTCAAGATTTTCAGCAAATGACCACCTTCTAGAATTTTTATAGCATATAGATGAGCCAAAAACTATATGTAGCTGTGTTCAGAACCTTTTGCAAACTTCAAACATGGAACCCTTGTAACTTGGAAAACAAGAGTTATGTAGAACTCAGGTCCAAAAACAGAACCAAAACAGATCAAAAATCGCTTTAAAGATTGAATCCAGACTGAAAACAGAACACAACTTGGCAGAAATCAGAAGTTTTTAGAATTTTTAGGCACTTTGTTGGACATACAAATATATGCAACAGTGGTCAAAACCTTTTGCCAATTTCAAACATGGAACCCTTGAAACTTGGACAACAAACGTTATGTAGAACTCAGGTCCAAAAACAGTACCAAAATAAATCAAAAATCGCCTCAAAGATTGAATCAAGACTGAAAACATAACACAACAGAAATCAAGTTTCCAGAACTTTTTAGGCACTTTGTTGGACAGAAAAATATATGCCGCAGTAGTCAAAAACTTTTGCAAACTTCAAAACTGGAACCCTGGAAACTTGTACAACAAATGTCGTGAAGAACATAGGTCCAAAAACTGCATCAAAATAGTTCACAATTGAGCTCCAAAAGTGAAACTCTAAAGGATGAACAGTACATGCGCTGGAGATCTTACAGTGCTAGAACTGTGCTCCACAATCACTTCTTGATGATGAACAATCATCACGAAAATAAGAATAGCAAAAAGCCTAGAACAAAATAGAAATTGTGGTTGGTAGCCCCAAAATGTTCAGCTAAAAGAGTCCCCTAAACCATAGGCCTTTGGTCCTTTATATAGGCAAGGTCATTAAAGAAATCTCTAAAATGCCATTAGGGTAAAAGTTCTAAGTATTTACCTAACTACCATAATGAATTTCCATAATTACAAATTCTGAAAAAAATCCATTAATGCAAGCTCCTTATTTATTACATCATTGACACTATTCTTTTAATATTTTTTCAGAATTAAGAATTCCAAAAAATACTAAAATATTACATTTAATCTAGACGACAAACAAAAAAATAAACTCATAATTACTGGAATTAAAAACATTTTCTAATGTGATGGTTTTCAGCAAAAACCGACGAAGCCTCCTCGATCGCCGATATGTGACACCAATCTGCGAACTCGACCGCCAGCAAGTCTCTCCCGCTCTCGATCCCCTCGAGCCGCCTGATCACTTGCACTAGCCTCCCTTTCGCTGATTTGACCGTCACACTGTCTCGACCATCCGTCCGTCCATGTCATGCTCTATCTCCTCGTGCACTCCTGAGATTATCTCCAACTTCACCCGGCATCCTTGATCCTCTGGCATCGAGCTCCCCGCTTGACCCTTGATCACCTATCATTGACAGTTAGTTAGCATCTCTACCATGCACACATGAGACAAGCCAAAACATGAAACGCAATGCACACCGATCCCCTCGGCATCCACTCCCCATATCCACACATCGATCCCATCGATGCAATCAAGCCATCACTCACTCATCACTCAACCTTATCAATCACTCATCATACAGACAGAAACCACAGTGCGACCTCACTTGGTTTCACAAGTTAAATGGGGAAAGTGATCCCCGAGACATGACAAGCACAAATGTGGGGCCAATTTGGTGAAAGGAGACCGTCATATGCGGGATTCGAGTGTTATGGTTTTGGCTAGGGAGGAATTGGGGCACTTTTCATCGGGGAAGGAGATGACGGGTGGGGTCGGTTGGCAGCAAGTGCGGGCATGGGTCACGATGCCGACACACGGGCCTGGGTTGGTAGCGAGAGGAGGGAGAGTGCGGGCTCGCGTGGAAAAGAGGAGAGGGGGCTGACAGGTGGGTTCCTCATGTCAGTGAAAGTGGAGGTGGGATGGGGCCGACCTGGAGAGAGATTGGGAGAGGGTAGCCCACTAGGATTTAAATTCCTTTTTTGAATTAAAATTATTCCTGAAATTCATTTGTATTTTCTATGCTAGTTTCCAAGGTCCTAAAAATTTAGAAAAAATCCTAAAAGTTTACTTTGACTTGAGGAACTTAACAGAAATTCCTCAACTCAAATCTTGGATTATTTCTCTTGGTTTTTTATTTATTTTCCATTTTTAGCCTCTTTATTATTCAAACATAATTCTTTTAATAAAATTTTATTATTTTCCCCATTTTATTATACCTTTTAAAATTCAGGGTGTTACAATCCTATCCCCATTACAGAGAATATCGTCCTCGAGATTCGGAACGATCTTCAAATAACTTGTGGTGCTGAGCCTTTAGTTCCTCTTTTTTATCCCATTTAGCTTCTTCGACCGGATGGTTGCTCCACTGAACTTTATAGAAATGGATCACACGGCTCTTTGGTACTCTTTCTTTAACATCTATGATTTCAACGGGTTTCTCAACATAGGTCAGATCTTCTTGGATGTTGATCAGCTGGAGGTCAGCCAACTCGGTAGGTACTTAAAAACGCTTCTTCAATTGAGAGACATGGAACACATCATGCACTCCTGCCAAAGATTGGGGCAACTCCAACTGGTATGAAACTTCTCCTTGTCGACGAATAATCTGGAAAGGTCCAACATAGCGGGGAGCTAGATTTCCTCTCATATTGAACCTTTGGGTGCCACGAAGAGGGGTGACTCGCAGATAGACATGGTCCTCTTCTTCAAAAGCCAAATATCTTAGACAATTATCTGTATAGCTCTTCTATCGAGACTGGGCTATCTTCAATCTATCTCGGATGATCTTAACCTTTTCTTTGGCTTCTCACAGAATATCTGTTCCAAACACTTGGGATTCACTGGTCTTATCCCATAGCATGGGTGTTCTGCACTTACGTCCATATAAATCCTCAAATGGTGACATCTGCAAGCTACCCTGATAGTTGTTGTTATAGGAGAACTCAACGTAAGGCAAACTCTTGTACCATGCCCCTCCAAAATCTATGGCACAAGCTCTAAGCATATCTTCCAAAATCTAATTCACCCTTTCACTCTGACCATCGGTCTGAGGATGATACGTCGTGCTGAAGTTTAATCTAGTACTAAGTTCTTCTTGAAGATTCTTCCCAAACTTGGAGGTGAACTATCTTCCACCATCGGATACGATCTTCTTCGGGACTCCATGCAAGCATACAATCCAGGTCATGTATAACTCAGCCAATCTTCGACCACTATATGTCATCTTGACAGTGATGAAATGAGCTAGTTTTGTGAGACGGTTAGTAATCACCCATATGGAGTCATATCCCTCTTGGGTCCTCGATAGTCCAGTGATAAAGTCCATTCTGACCTCTTCCCATTTCCACTATGGAACCTTGAGGGGCTGTAATAATCCAAGTGGTCTCTGATGTTCTGCTTTGACTCGTTGACAGGTACCACACACTGCCATGTATTCAACGATTTCTCTCTTCATACTGACTCACCAATACTTCTCTTTTAGATCCTGATAGATCTTTGTACTTCTGGGATGAATGGGGTATAAGGTCTCATGGGCTTCTTTGAGAATTAGAGTCTTCAACTCTTGATTGTCGGGCATGCACAAACTATTATTGAACCATACGATGCATTCTTCATCTTCTGAAAATCCTAGGGCCTTTCCTCTTCTCATGTTCTTCTTGATTTTAGTCATGTCAGGATCTTCCTTTTGAGCTTTGCAGATCTGATCCACCAATATGAGTCTTGCTTCATGTGTGGCGAAGTAGGCTCAGGTGGTGATCCCTAGATTCATCCTTTCCATGTCCTTGCAAAACAAGGGGGCTTGATCATATATTAAAATGGCATTGTAGTACCCTTTATGACTCAAAGCATCTGCCACTACATTTGCCTTGCCTAGATGGTAGTGAATTCCCAAATCATAGTCTTTAATCAACTCTAACCATCTTCTTTGCCTGAGGTATAAATCTGGCTGGGTCAATATGTACTTAAGACTCTTGTGGTCTGTAAAAACTTCACATCTATTGCCGACAAGATAGTTCCTCCAAATCTTCAGTGCATGAACTACTGCTGCTAACTCCAAGTCATGAGTAGGGTAGATTAACTCATGGGGTCTCAGTTGGCGAGAGGCATGTGATACTACATTTCCATCTTGCGTCAGAACACATCATAGCCCATGGCAAGATGCATCACAATAAACATGAACATCCTTTCATATGTCAGGCAAAGTCAATACCGGAGCTAATACTAACTTTTTCTTGAGGATCTAAAAACTCTCTTCACATTCCGGTGTCCATTTGAACTTCTCATCTTTCTAAAGTAACTTTGTCATCGGGAATATTCGTCCAGTCCTAGAAAACTTCGGATCTTAGACACTAATGTAGGTTGTAACCAATCCGTTACTGCTTCCACGGTGGCTATGTCCACTACTATTCCTTGGGCAGAAATTATGTGTCCCAAAATTTCACTTCTGTAGACCAAAACTCACACTTACTATACTTGGCATATAGAGGATGCTCTCTTAGCTTTCCTAAAGTTAGACGGATATGGGCTTCATGCTCCTCTCGTGTCTTAGAATAAATTAGAATGTCATCAATGAATACCACAATAAACATATCCAAGTACTCCATAAACACGTTGTTCATCAGATTCATGAAAAATGCTGGAGCGTTGGGGAGTCCGAAGGACATGACTATACACTCATACAGGCCATACCTTGATATAAAGGCAGACTTTGGGATGTCCTCTTCTCTTATCCTCAACTGATGATAACTGGATCTAAGATCAATCTTGGAAAATACTAAGTCTCCCTTCAATTGGTCAAACAGGTCATCTATCCTTGGCAACAGATACTTGTTCTTGATGGTCACCTCATTCAGAGCTCTATAATCCACACACATCCTCTTTTTCTTGTCCTTCTTTTCGGCGAAGATATTGGGTGCTCCCCAAGGAGAAGTGTCAGGTCTGATATATCCCTTCTGCTCGAGATCTTCTAGTTGGCATTTCACTTCTGCTAGCTCATTAGCGGCCATCCTATAGGGTCGCTTGAAAATGGGGGTGGTTTCGGGCACAAGCTCAATCTGAAACTCGATGTCCCTCTTGGGTGGCATACCTGGCAAATCTTCTAGAAAGACATCCAAGTATTCTCGAGCTATGGGTACTTCCTCCAAGGCAATCTAATTGAGTAGAAGTCTTCCTGGTCCTCGGGTATCCATCTTAAAGGTAACGGGGGTTCCTTCATCACTTGTCAAGGTAACTTTCTTGCTTGCATAATCTATCATCCACTTATGCTTCATCAACCAATCCATCCCTAGGATGACATCTAGGCCTCTACAGTCTATATGAGGACTACGTTGACCTAGAATATTACTCCCTGGATTTCTATCCTTATCCTTGGGTTGTACAGGCTAGCTAGAGTCTGCTTGTTGGGGGTGGCTATTAGCATAGGCTTAGTTAAGCTAAGTATTTCCAACCCATTTGTTTTAACAAAATTCTCTGATATAAATGAGTGTGTGGCCTGAGAGTCAAACAAAATAACTACAGGTATGGAGTTGACAGTGAACATACCCATTACAACTTTAGGAGCATCTTGAGCTTCCTTTGTAGAGATGTGGTTGACGCAAGCGCAGACAACCTGATTTGGAGCAGTCCCTTGGGGTCGCTTGGGGTGAAGGAATTTGTCGATATAATGCCCCTCCTTGTGGTAGTTTTAGCAAACCAACGGCTTGTCGTTCTTGTCCCTTAGGACTTCCATCTTCATTGCTTGGCTTGGGGCTGGTGGAGCTGGTGGAGCTGGACGAGGATTCCTAGTGCTTTACCTGCCACCAGCGTAATATGGCCTGAAAGCGGGGCAGAGATGGTAATTGGGCATCGAAGGAGTTGGCGTGAAACGGGGCCTCGGTGCATTCCCCTGTTGTTTATCTTCCTCTTCTTCAGGTCCAACCTGTTCTGCTCAGATTCCTACAGAATAGCTTTATTCACCAACTTTTCGAAGTTGGCATAGTCAGTGGCGATGAGACTAATGGATAACTCATCCTTTAGTCCCCTCAAGAACTTTACCTTCCTGTCTGCGTCCATGCACACATATTCTAGCACATATCGGGCCAGACAGTTGAACTCATGTAGATATTCTATGACAGTCTTGTTGCCCTGTTGTAAATCATGAAACTCTTGCTGCTTGAGAGTGATGATTCCAGCAGGTACATGAGTGACCTTGAAGGCGGTAGAAAGTTCCTCCCAAGTGACCACTTGGCCTTCGGGGTGAGACTCATGGTAGTTATCCCACCATTTGGCAACGGGTCCGTGAAGTTGAGGTGTGGTGAACGCCACACGCTCCCGGTTAGTGCAAGGCAAGAGCTCCAGCTTCTTGCCTATGGTTCTAAGCCAATATCCTGCCTCCATAGGATTGGTGGTGCTATACAAGGTGGGAGGCCTCACACCCAAAAACTCTGATCGTTGTGGCGCCTGGGCTAGAGTAGGTGTCGGGTTGTGGTGGTGTTGTTTTTGAGCTTGCTATTGGAGTCGGTGCAGTTGGTTCTGTTGCTCCTGCATTTGCGCCTGCTTCTACTACATCTAAGCCAGTAGTGTAGTGATCAGATGGTTTTGATTGGCTATCATCTCAGCTAGGGTGGGATAATTGGTGGCTGGCATGTTGGTCTAACGCTGCCCTGTTGCACCTAGTTGGCCACAACGCTTTCGGGAAGGTTGCTTGTGGGGTTGCCATCTGTGTTATTGTTGGGGCCGGTGCTATCGTTCTGGTTATTGGCCATCTCACTGAAGAATGTAACACCCCAAGGAGAAATAAACTATCTTAGAATATTTTTGTAAGACTTTGACTTGGGGAACTTAACAAAAATTCCTCAACTTAAATATTAGATTATTTCTCATGGTTTTTTTTATTTGCCATTTTCAGCCTCTTTATTATTCAAACATAATTATTTTATTACAATTTTATTTTCCCCATTTTATTTTACCTTTGAAAATTTAGGGTGTTACACCTGACCGATAGGAAAATACGTCAGGCCTTGGAGTGGTTCGCTGGCTATAGTACCATTAACAGTCTTCTTGATCAGTGTGTGTAGACTGTTGACTAGTACTTTGGGTTGATTAACGAGCACGTGATGAATTGTGCTATCGATGATCTCCTAGAGATTGACATGAGCACCTTCTGTCGGCTGACTAGTTTCTATAGCCGATGCCGGCTTCGGCAACGAATCCCTTTGGATGGGGCCCGATAGGGTCATCCTGTAGGCTTGCAGACATAATTTATCGTAGTCGTCCACATGCTTCTGCAACTTCGCCCTCTATTCTTCATCTAAGGTATCTAGGGTGACCGGGATGATGTTGTTGTCGTCGAGTTCACCAACCATGGCTAAGTTGTCAAGAGTGTCCCTCTAGGCATGTCAAAAAGCGTGTTGGTGTATTTTTTGGTCACACGCATGGCCTGGGACATCTGCTTAGCTCCAGTGCAGGTCCTATAATCTTAGAGAAAAATGGTTCATGGCGTGCCAATCAGTTTGACCCTACAACTGATAAGTAGTTGAAGAGAAAATAACATTAGTAGTAGAGCCGATCGGTTGCCAAGCCACTGACTATGGTGAGGATAAAATAATCATGAATGAATATGTTGATCGGCCATAGGGTTGATGACTACTACAGAGTGATCGGGTTGAATAGGCCATCGACCGATAGGACGAGACAATTGTAGGCGAGGGCCGATGGGTATCTCCCGAGCGCGCATAAAAATAGAACATAGAATCAAAGATAACCTATCAACTTGTACTCCGATTGAAATAAATAAAAACGCTAAAGATAACATATCAGTATCATCAAAATCATCATAATAACAAGATTGGACTTAACCAAGATAGTAGCTAGTCACAATGAACTTAATAATACTTCAAAGTATCGGGCATGCTTTATTTAGATGAACGGTATACAACATGAAGCAGATACGATAGAAAGAGATGTCGGACCTAACCGATGAAGCCTTAGACTATGATACCTAAATCACATTAATCTAACATATCAATATGATGTAGCCTTAGACCTAGCCAATACACTGGGATAAACCAGCGACCTCACTGACTCAGCTGATGTCTTCAAGAGATCGATACAATGCAACTTTAAAGAACAACAACCTAGCCGATATGATCATTGGGGTGGTAGGACTCACCTCTTTACCGGAGATCAAAACGATGCAGCCTAGATCCGAGTGTTGAATCCCACCGGGATTAACCTTGGGAAGCCAAGGGTGGCGATGCGCCGAAGAGTAGTTGTTTGTAGGGTTGTGTGTGTAGCCTAACTAATTAATTAGATACATATTTATAGTCTAGAGACTTGCTGTCTGTTGGACCGAAAAGGGCGACCAGAGGGGGGTGAATGGGAGCTTTTAAAATTTCAGGCTAACAATAGCCTTCTGTTTTCAAAACAGCCTCCTGCTGAACAGGCATCGAACACACCCTTCGGAGGTCTGGTTTGGAGGTATTTTGCAGCTTTGAAACTAGGCTTCGCAAAGAGTAAAAGTTCAAAGTCAAGAAGACTTCGCTCTCACCAACAAACCCAAAAACATAGTTCTGCAAGGAAAGTGCAGGCTCCGCACACAAGGTGCCTTCGAGCACCCAGTTTATGCAGAGCGAACTCACACTAAGAGATACACACACATCACATTAACAGAACACTCACACACTTCTCTAGAAAAGAAACAGAGCAAAAACTCTGGATTGATCAGAATGAAGTGGAGCACAGAGAAATCAACACATGCAATGCAAAATAGGGATACACGTTCAAGCATGAAATGAAGAACATAATGAAAATTTCATTGCATGAACAGGGAACACAAAAAAGACTCATAGGACTGAGTACATTGGTGTGACGGCTAGCTCTGGAGTTCTAAAAATGGTGGCTCAAAGTGTTACCTAGATCTAGCCAGCCTTCTCTATTTATTGGCACTATTCAGCCCTGTGAATAGACTACTCTATCCCTAGAGTTTATAATGATTTTGTTTCAGCAAGACAATGGGGTACATATGGTAGTCTACTTTTCTGGAGGCTTCTTTTGTCATCTTCGCAGAGGAGACAACATTATCTTTTGCGGAGCAGACACAATCAGCCTTTGCACATTTGGAGTCTTTTGAAGCCCCCTTCGTACACGAGGTGTGCAGTAGCTTCGGTGACAAGCTTGAACCCATAGGCCTTTGCTTCACTGAAGTCAGCCTTCGATACAGAGATGGTTTTGAGCCGAAGCCGTCAAAGCACTTGAGCCTTCGCACCATCACCTCCGAAGTCGACCACCACGGCTTCGCAGCTACTCCTAGCTCAAACTCCGTCAGTCCATGTACCAAAGCCATGCATGGACGAAGTACCTCAAGTCAGCCACACTCTAAAGCCCCACCTTCGGAGTACCTTCACCACCTTCCGAAGTACCTCAGTCCAAGGCCTCTGCATGAAGCATATCCATAAGCACCCCTTCGCAGTGTCTCAGCCCCGAGCAAACTTTACGAAGACCCTTATCTGGACCATGCCTTTGATCCACCTTGACTTCCGAGACCTTCGTGAGGTGTCCCTTCAAGTGCCTCCATCTGGAGCACACTTCAAATGCCTTGCCTAAATACCGAGGACTTCGTCCACCATACTCCGAAGTCACTCCTTCCAGAGCACCCTTCGAAGTGCCTCGCCTCTGAGGACTTCGCCTCGAGGTACCTTCAACCGGAGACACCCTCCGCACTTTCTGCCTTCGCTTGGCGCACCTTGACCTGAAGACCGACCTCAACCCCACACAGCCTTCATGACCGTGCTCCCCGCTCGCCTGGTACCAAGCCTCCCGCTTGACCCAGGTTCACTCGTTGTGAACCGTCCGTCGCCTCTAAAGTCACCTGCGCACCACCGACAAACAGACAAGTGTTTCCAGTACCTCGGAGACCTCTCCGGTAAACAACCTTCGGTACACATTCTAGTGTACCGCCCAAAGTATCGAGCCCTTTGGAACTACCAAGTCATCGTGCTCTGCCAGACCCCTCCAACAGACACACTCCGCACCCTTCGGAAAACACCTCCGAACCCCTTTGGAGAGACCCCTTCGCCCAAAAGGAAACTTGTCAATCACTCATCACAGACTTGAAACCAAGGCACATTTCAACTTGGTTTCTCAATCTCCCCTTTGATGAGTGCATTAACAACCAAATTCAAGTTCAAGAAAATTTGAAAATTTTTAGCACACAAGTGACCATAAAACATAGAAAAGAGCCAAAACATGTCACTTGATTAAAGAATTTCAATCGACTTGAGTGATGAAAAGCCATTTGGCAATAATTCCTCCTTTTGGTAGTAAAAATTTTCTCCCCCTTTGAGCTTCATCACTTGTCCTCCCCCTTAGGTAGGCAAACCAGATATTTTTCTCCCCCTTTGGCAATGCAAGAATCAAGAAGCAGAAAATGCAGGGCTTCAAGATGATGAAGAGTATGACAACATATAGTGCAAAAATATGCCAAATCAGATTATCAGGCTCAAATGCTCAGCTTTAGTGAATATATTCTAGATTCAATGTTTGAGGCATGAATTTTTCAATTTTTGAAAATAAAAATCATCACCACTCAGACTAGTCATCTAGACAAGTGAAAATAGGAACTACAAAAGCGAAACAATTTCTACCCAGGAGACCAAGTCCAATTTTCATGGTGCATTTAGCAAGCTTGATTAGCAAGTGATTTAGACTTTGCAATTCTTTGATAGTGCCAGGGGTTATTTGCTCATCTACCTTATGCTTTCCAACCAAACCAAGCCTAGGTCAAGACAGACCATCAGAAGCTTAGGACAATGATTTTGGCAAACACTAAGTTATCCTAGTTCATACCAAGGTGCTATGGTAAGCAGTCTAGAATAAAGTAGTGTGACAAGCAAATCCGCCTAGATCTTTTCATTTTAGCACATAAATCATGGATATTGATTTTTGTTGTGTAACATTTGTTGTACAATTCCATGAAGAGCAGTATATTTTTCAAGTTGCAATTGTGCATCCATAGAAAAGGATTCTAGCTACTAGGCAGATAAAAGATAGCTAAAGCAATTATGTAAAACACCTGCTGGACACAAGACTAAGTAGTGATCAAATTTAGATTTTTGTAAATTAAAATCATGCTCATTATGAAATTAGATATATTAACTCGGCTGAGAGCGTGATGAGAAAGACAATCATGCACAGGCATATAAAAGCAACTAAGTGTATCAACAAATCATCATAAGGAAGTCAATGCAAGGTAATTAAAGTCATGCTCCCCCTCACAAAATGTCGTAGGGATGACAAATACCAAGTTCCCCCCATAAATAAGAAAATCGCGATGCATCAAGGGGTTTGGTGAAAATGTCGGAAAGCTGGTTCTGGGTATCAACATACTAAAGTTCAATATCACCCTTCTCATTGTGATCTCTGAGAAGATGATATCTAACATCAATGTGTTTGGTTCTGGAATGCTGAACTGGGTTATTTGCAATGCAAATAGCACTGGTGTTATCAAAAAACAGTGGAACACCCTTATAATATAACCTGAAATCCTGCAAAGTGGAAACCATCCACAAAATCAGTGAGCAACAGCTAGCTGTAGCAACATATTCGGCTTCAGTCATAGATTGTGCAACACTAGACTGTTTGCGAGAAGACCAACAAACAAGAGAAGTACCCAGAAAATGACAAGTACCAGAGGTACTCTTCCTATTAATTCTACACCCAGCAAAATCCGCATCTGAATAAAAAGACACAAAGAGGAAGATGTAGAATACCAAATGCCAAACTCAAGGGTATGCTTGAGATACCTAAGAATATGTTTTAACGCTTGGCAGTGCGAAGCACGTGGCGAAGCCTGAGAACGAGCGCACATACACACTGCGAAGTGTATGTCCGGCCTCATAGCAGTCAAGTAGAGGAGGGAGCCAATTATGATTCAGAACTCCTTCTGATCTATGGCTTTTCCATCCTCATCAGGGCCCAATGCTACAAATGTAGCCATTGGAGTGGTGAGGGGCTTTTCATTAGCCATGTCGAACTTCTTGAGTAGTTCCTTGGTGCACTTCGTCTGGTGGACGAAATTACCTTGTTTGCTTTGCTTTATTTGCAAACCAAGGAAAATGTGAGTTCACCCATCATGGACATTTCAAACTCCCTGCTCATGATATCTGCAAACTTGGCAACCAAAGCATGAGAAGAGCCACCAAAGATGATGTCGTCAACGTAAATCTGAACTAAGAAGAAATCTTTTCCATGCTTGAGAGTGAACAGGGTTTTATTTACAGATCCCATCAAATAACCTCGCTCAAGCAGAAAAGACTTAAGTCTGTCATACCACACCCGAGGGGCCTGTTTGAGTCCATAAAGAGCCTTATGAAGTTTAAGGACTTTATGCGAGTATTTGGGGTTTTCAAAATCAAGGGGTTGTTTTACATAAAAATCTTCGCCTATGAATCCATTAAGAAAAGCACTTTTAACATCCATTTGATAAAGTTTGAAACTTCGGGATGCCGCAAATGCAAGTCAAATTCTAATGGCCTCAAGACGAGCAACAAGTACAAAAGTTTCAGTAAAATCAATCCCTTCTAACTGAGAATAACCCTGAGCCACAAGTCTAGTTTTGTTTCTAACTACAGACCCATCCTCCTCTTGTTTGTTTTTGAAAATTCATTTAGTTCCAATAAAATAAACATTAGGTGGAGGATCTACAAGTGACCAAACTTGGTTTCTCTCAAAATTTTCAAGTTCTTCATGCATGGCATTGATCCAATTAGAGTTAGAAAGTGCATGACTCACATCTAATGGCTCAAAAGAAGCAACAAAAGCAGAGTCAATGAAATGAGCATGAGAACATGTTACTCTTTGATCAAGCTCACTAATAATCTGCTCAGGAGGATGCATCCTTTGAATGTGATGAGGAGCCTCGTGTCGGGATGCACTCTCTCCCTCAACTTGTGCCGATAAATGGTCGAAGATGATCGATGTTGAGGTTGTAGCTTCGGGGCCTCTTGCCGAAGTGATCGAAGCGGGGTCGGCTTCGGGGGTCGATGTCGAGGGTAGTAGGGTTCATCCTCGATATCTCCGGAATATTCTTATTCGAAGATGGTTTGCTCCATATCGTGTTCATTGGCCTGTTCAAAATAAGAGCTAACATAGGGAGTTGATTAATCAAAAGTCACATCACATGACTTGATGACAGTGTTAGTTTCCAAATTAAAAACACGATAAGAATGACCATGAGTAGTGTAACCCAAGAAAACCCCATCAGATGAGCGCGACTCAAATTTGTCCAAATTTCCATGTTTTAGGATAAAGCATCGACAACCAAATACTCGAAGATGAGTAACTTTGGGCTATCTCCAAAAACACAGCTCATAAAAAGTCAAGTTTAAAATTGAGCGCAAGAAAATTCGGTTTGAGATGTAGCAAGCAGTGTTCATGGCCTCAGCCTAGAATTTTCTAGGAGTCCTGTGCTCATCGAGCATCATCCTAACCATCTGAACCAAAGTGTGGTTTTTTCTCTCAACAACACCGTTTTGTTGAGGAACCCGCGGAGTAGAGAATTGATGTTCTATGCCATGCTCCATGGAAAAGTAAACAAAGAGACTGTTCTTGAACTCATTGCCATTATCACTTCGAATGAATTTCAATGCACTAGGGAGTTCAGTAAAAAGTCTTAAAGCCAAGCTCCGAAAGTGTGAAAACACTTCATCCTTGCTGGCTAGAAAGAATACCCAAGAGTAGCGAGAGAAATCATCGACAATTACTAACACATACCACTTACCGCCTAAAGAACTAACCCGAGGCGGACCTACAGTGTCCATATGTAGAAGTTCTCCGGGTTGTTCAGTCATCACCATAGTGACTGGTGAGTGTGAAGTGGCAACCATTTTCCCATGTCGACAAGGAGCGCAAACTAAGTTCTTCTCAAATTTGAGTTTGGGCAATCCTCGGATCAGACCTAGGGCACTTAGTCGAGTGAGCAACTCAATGCTCATATGCCCTAGTCTCCTATGCCACTTCCAAAGCTCAGAAGATGAATGTGCAACAAGGCAATGAGAAGATCCATATGACTCAGAAAAATCAGCTCCAAAAACTCTCCCAACTCTAAAGATCTTACATACCACAACACTATCAAAATTGAGTACTTGCGAAGTATCGCGATGAAATCGCACTTCGAAGCCTTCATCAAGCAACTGGGATACAGAAAGCAAATTGTATCCCAAATTTTCAACCAAAGCAACATCTTTGAGAGTGAAGTTTGAGTTGATTCTTACCACACCTTTACCTTTCACTTTACTTCTTCGGTTATTGCCAAAGGTGATTTGCTCCTTTTGTTTGGTTGTGGTGATGCTGGAGAACCATGCTGCATTTTCGGTCATATGGTACGAACAACCAGAATCCATGATCCACATGCTCTCCAAGCCTCGATCTAACACCTACATACAACGAGAAAACCTCGATCGCTCAGTGCTGGGGTGAGGGAAAACATGACGAGGCATCCAGCACTGAGTGATACGAGCAATAGGCACAATAAAAGTAGACTGTCTACGCACAGGAAAAATAGAGTGATGCAAAGTGTGAGGTCTACCTATATGATGTGACTCAGATGCATGACGAGATCTCCCAACCTATCGAGACACAAATCCACTAATACGAGGTCTAGCACCATATGGAACATGATGAACACCACGAGGGGCAAAGCCTCTCCAAGAAGTTCGGGATGCCTCGTAGATAGGACGTGAGCAAAACTCAGACTCATGCATACCTAGAGGTGGGTAGTGCATGTCCTGGAACCTCATCGCCTGAGAACATCGCTAATCCTTGATGGGACGATAGAAAAACCCAACCAAATGACCCGCCCGCTGACAGTAGGAACAATGAAACACTCTCCTAGGGCACTCTCATTAGTCATAGGAGCAATCCTCACAGGCTCCTTAGGTTTTTGCTGAAGGTTTTTCTTGAGTGGAGGAGGTGGAGTTTTCTTGTGAGGCTGGGTAGGTTTCTTGGCTTTCTGTGGAGTGTCTAGCTGGGCTCTTTCTTTCTCTAAGGTAGTGGGTGAGGTAAAAATAGTTTTGTTATCACTGTCTAGTGGAGTTCTCTCAAAACCCAATCCTAGAGCTAACCGTGCCCTGTCAGCACACATCTTGGTGTTGGCCAAGAGCAAATCCATCCTACCCTTTCCCTTAGTGCATTTGTTAACCACAGAAAGAAGGTCTTCACAACTACTCCTAGCTCGAACTCCGTGAGTCCGTGTACCGAAGCCATGCATGGCCGAAGTACCTCAAGTCAACCACACTCCAAAGCCCCACCTTCGAGTACCTTTGCCACCTTCCGAAGTACCTCCGTCCAAGGCCTCCGTAGGAGGCATATCCATAAGCACCCATTCATAGTGTCTCAGCACCGAGCACACTTTACGAAGACCCTTATCTGGACCATGCCTTCGATCCACCTTGAGTTCTGAGACCTTCATCAGGTGTCCCTTCGAGTACCTCCATCCGGAGCACACTTCGAATGCCTTGCCTCAATACTGAGGACTTCGTCCACCATACTCCGAAGTCACTCCTTCCAGAGCACCCTTCGAAGTGACTCGCCTCCGAGCACTTTTCCTCAGGGTACCTTCAGCTGGAGCCACCCTCTGCACTTTCTGCCTCCGCTTGATGCACCTTGACCCGAGGACCGACCTCGACCCCACGCAACCTTCGTGACCGTGCTCCTCGCTCACCTAGCACCAAGCCTCCCGCTTAACCCAGGTTCACTCACTATGAACCGTCTGTCGCCTCCGAAGTCACCTATGCACCACCGACAAACAGACAAGTGTTTCCAGTACCTCAAAGACCTCTTTGGTAAACAACCTTCGGTACACATTCCAGTGTACCACCCAAAGTACCGAGCCCTTTAGTACCACCAAGTCATCGTGCTCTACCAGACCCCTCTGACAGACACACTCCGCACCCTTCGAAAAACACCTCCGAACCCCTTCGCCCAGAAGGAAACTTGTTAATCACTCATCACAGACTTGAAACGAAGGCACATTTCAACTTGGTTTCTCACCGTCCAAGTAATCTACATTGTAACCGATTTATGGTCATCTTTATCTTCTCATTTTTATCTCCATTGGCTCCTTCATATTCGGTGACGTTACACGTCATGGACGGGCTTCTTTGACCATCTTTGATCGGACCTCTTTGACTTCTATTGACCACGCGACATCTTTAGTGGGTCTAGATTTTACCAAATATTGGCGTCAACACATTGGTATCTGCAATGGATTCATACTAGATGAACTCTTCAATGTTATTATCATCATGTTCTTCATCATCATCTTGTATACGCCTTTTCACTATACTTTTTCCAACAAATATAATTAGGCATGATTCCCCTTTTGAATAAGTGGAAGTGAAGTGTACTTGCCTTGGAGTACTCATTCTTGTAGTTTATGCATAGACAATAAAAGAAATTAAATGCATTTTGGGCCTTGACTGCATTGAGAAAATCACATACACCATTAATGAAATCTATGGAATGTCAGTCAGTATTGTACATCTATTGACGCTAAAATTTACTAGCAAAGTGCCAATCAACACTGACATCGATCCGATGATCCAAAAGCGCTTAGACGCCCAAAGTAGCTATCCAAACGTCACACGACATCGACGCCATGTTCCGACGACCCATGATCGTGATAAGGGAATTTAGAGGTGGAGTCGCCAGACAATTAAACCGCACCACAAGGGGCAATCCAATCGGCCAAAAGTGAAAACGGGGGCAGTCAGACCGATGGTCCACCATCGGTCTGATCGGCCAAGTGCCGTCGATCAAACTAGCCATAAGCCAACAGTCAGACTGGCACGTGCTGGCATGGCCCGGTCAGACCGACGAGTCACCGGCGGTCAAACCGGCGGCTAGGGCATAAAGTGCCCGGCTTGCCGACAATCGCTTTGTCGACGATGACTCAGTGTAGGGGTTTCTTGGTGATGAAAATGGATGTCTTGGCCCCTATAAAACACCACAAATCAGTAGCAATTCGGCCTAAAGAATGAATTACCAAGGAAAACTGATAAAAACCCATTTCAGGGGTGAGACGGATGATTCACAAGCGAAGCTATAAGGATTATCGCGATTATGATACGATGGATGAGAGGTTTACAATGCAAACCAATAAATATGGAGGCGCTATAGCTAAACCTAGGAAAAAGGATAGTAGATTGAAAAAAGAACGATTCTACGAGGAGTAGATTAGATTGGATTGAAGTCCCCTTTTGAATCAGCCTTGCCCCTATATTTACAGGGGGTTGTCTTGTCGTTCCTAGGCTCGAAGTACGAAGATAGACATTGGTTCGAAGTACATCTTCGAACTAAGGCTTTTCAAGATCTTTATTGCCAGCTAAGATGGAAGATTTATCTTTTATATTATTAGATTAGTATTTTACCATTTTATCCCTATCAAGGGTACCGAATAGTTTCCACTATGTCGGTTGTAACAGAGGGGTAAATAGGTCTTTTCCTTAATATTTGGGCCTATAAATACCCCCCATTTCACCCTGTAATGAGGACCGAATACAAGTTATTCAATACACACATTCGAACTATTCTAAGTTATTATCCTTTCGGAGGCTTAGAACAGTTCACTTCGCAAACACTCCGTTTGTTAGTTTCTAATCTACAGAAACCTGTTAGCGTAATCTTTTACGCCAACAGTTGGCGCCGTCCGTGGGGAACCTAGTCCGAAAAACTTCGTTCTCTACCAACTTCTTACATCATGCCTCCTAAGCGGAGTGCACCTCGTAACCCTGTTCGGAGGTCCTCTCGGATCTCCGGAGAGACACCATCCGATACGGTTGAAGTCGGAGGGCCTTCGGCATTCCCTCCACCTCAAACTCCGGAAGGAGTTTCCATCCCTCGAACATACGGAGCTTCTCCGCCAAATCCTTCCATACTTCGACCACCTGGAATTCCTCTTCCACCTTCCATCCCACTTCGAACTGATCCTACTAGTTCTCGAGACCCGGAAGATCCTTCCGGAGGAGATGAAGACAATCTTGGAGATATGGCCACTCAAATGGCCAACCTTCAAGCTGAAGTAGCAAGGTGGCGACAAGAAGCTGCGAACAGGCTTCATTCTCAAGCCATCCCAGCTATCCCAGAAGTGCCCGAAGACGACGAACCCGATTATCCCGAAGCCCCAGAGAACGCCTCCTTCGATAATGAATCTCCGCTGCATCCTGAGCTGCAGAAAGATCGCTTTGATCCGAAGTTTAAGACTTCGAAGCTCTATAAGTATGCTAGAGATGAAGATCCCGGAGAGTTTGTTCGTTCTTATGCCCTAGCAATTGAAGCTAGCGGAGGAGTTCGAGACACCATGGCAAAGTGCTTCCCCTTAGCTCTTCAAGGAGTGGCATTAAGGTGGTTCTGGTCCTTGAAGCCAGGATCAATTAATTCATGGGGGCAGCTGAAGAAGAAGTTTGTAAGCAATTTTCAAGGCACCTTCGTGCCTCCCATGTCAACAGGAAGCC
Organism: Zizania palustris; assembly: GCA_019279435.1. NCBI lineage: Eukaryota > Viridiplantae > Streptophyta > Magnoliopsida > Poales > Poaceae > Zizania > Zizania palustris. The sequence continues at coordinate 35,256,810 of JAAALK010000290.1, forward strand.
TTTTCCAGGTGAAACAGCTCCCCGGAGAGACATTGAGGCAATATTTCAAGCGCTTCGCTCATACGAAGTCGCAGATCCGGGGGTTGTCTGCATCTTCGGTAGTTGATGCAGCTCGAGAAGGCGTCACTCATCAAGGCCTTCTGGATAAGCTTCATCGGAAAAGCATCTCCTCGGTCTCTCAGTTGATGTCATACTTCGAGGAGTATGCAAGGTCAGAAGAAGGTTGGCTTCGAAGAACTACAGCTACTTCATCCATATTGCAAGAAGTTAAAGTAGAAGTAAAAACTTCGGCACAGCCGCAAGAACCAGTCTTCGAAGTTCAACATGATCGGAGAAGAGGGCAAAAGCACCCTCGTTTTGAAGTCTTGAATATTGCACCCCCGCAGAAGTTTATACAGAGAGCTCCACAGTCTTCGGGGAACAAGGCCAGCGGCTGGAGGCCGCCAGGGAAAACGGCTGGCAAAGGTCAGACCCTTTTCTGCTGCATCCATGGTGAAAATCGAAGCCATGCAACTGATACTTGCAAGGCTATACTTACTTTAAGAGGAGAGTATCTAGAAAGAACTTCGGGTCGAGGTACTACCGACCGAGTTCCAGCTGCAGCGCGCCTAGAGCCGGTTCAGGCTGTGGCGCAGATAGAAAACTTTGATGCCGCAAGACACCTTCCAGTGGCCAATGTTATGCCACCCCCCGAAGCAAGAGGAAGGGCAAGACCGGGGAAAAAGAGTAGTCCTCCCCATCTCCGGAGGAGGTACCCTCGGAAGCATGTCAAAGAGACAACGAAGAGACTACGTCAGGGAAGTAGGCCATATTGGGACTTCATCATCTGCAGCTGCAATGCCGGAATGGTCTCATGTACCGATATCCTTTTCTGCGGAGGATGCAGCTGACATTAAGTTCCCGCATGCAGACCCACTTGTTATCACTGCTGATATTGCGGGCACTGAAGTTCGAAGGGTGTTGATTGACAGAGGTAGTTCGGCAGACATCATTTTTGTTCAAGCCTTCGATCAATTGTGCATTTCCAGAAAGCATCTCCTTCCCGCGGCTCGTCCTTTGCAAGGCTTCGCAGGACCTCCGCTTGATGCACTTGGCCAAATAGGCCTAGAAGTTACCTTCGGAGAAGGTTTGTTGGCCCGAACTGAGGAAGTAATCTTCGATGTTGTAGATGCCCCGTATGCTTACAACGTTATCTTCGGAAGAGGCATGCTAAACCAGTTCGGAGCTGTGGCGCATCACAATTATTTGTGCATGAAGATGCCCACACAAGCAGGAGTCCTAACTGTCTTCGGAGATCAAGCCATCGCTCGGAGAGCAGAATATGGTCATGGCCCCCCTCTTGATCCAAGACAAGTAAACAATGTACAAGACAATGAAGAAATTTTTTCAGCCCCTTCCGAAGCTTCAAAGAAATCCTTTCCGAGACCAAGTCCTGAAGGAGTGATTGCAGCGAAGGTCATTGTTAAAGATGGTAAAGAGTATACATTTCAATTTGGTAAAGATTTACCTCCAGAAGTTGCAACCTCCTTGGAAAAGGTGGTGGAAGAGAATTTGGATGTCTTCGCTTGGTCTGACGAAGATATCACCGGAGTCGGTCGGGATATCATTGAACATATTTTACTTGTAAACCCGAAGGCCCGACCTGTTTGGCAAGGACTCCAGAAAATGTCTGCAGAAAGAGCTGCTCTAGCGAAAGACGAAGTTGAGAAATTGTTGAAGGCTGGGATTATCAGAGAAGTGGCTCACACAGAATGGTTAGCCAACCCAGTTTTCGTCAGAAAGAAGTCTTCCGGAAAGTGGCGCATGTGCATTGATTTCACATCCTTGAATAAAGCATGCCCTCGTGACCCCTACCCCATGCCCCGAATTGATCAATTGGTCGACTCCACCGCAGGTTCGGAGTTATTAAGCTTCCTTGACGCGTATTCTGGTTATCATCAAATATGGTTAAAGCGCGAAGATGAGATCAAGACAAGCTTTGTAACTCCTTCGGGAGTCTTTTGTTATGTAAGAATGCCCTTTGGCTTAAGAAATGTCGGGGCTACTTTTTCGAGGTTAGTTGCTAAGGCTCTAGGTCATCAACTAGGTCGCAATGTGGAGGCCTATATGGATGATATTGTAATAAAGAGTGCTTTAAAGCACTAACATAGCCTAGACTTAGCAGAAACATTCAATAGCCTTCGGGCATGTGGGATCTGTCTTAACCCCGAAAAATGTATCTTCGGAGCTAAGGCTAGAAAGTTGTTAGGGTATTTAGTTTCAAGCAGGGGAATTGAAGCTAGCCCTACTCAAATAACTGTGCTACAAAAGATGGCTCCTCCGGAAAATTTAAAGCAAGTGCAAAAGCTGACTGGGCGTCTGGCAGCACTTAGCAGGTTTTTATCAAGGTCTGCGGAGAGAAGCTTGCCTATATTTAAAGCATTGAAAGGGTCCAAAGATTTTGCATGGACACCGGAGTGTCAGAAAAGCTTCGAAGATATTAAAGAGTATCTCAGTAATCTTTCTACACTCACGGTGCCTACTGCGGACGAAACCCTACTCCTTTACCTTGCAGCTACAGGTTCTGCTGTCAGTGCAGTCCTTGTCAGAGAAGTGGATTTCAATGGGAAGTTGTTTCAAAATCCTGTTTATTTTGTATCCGAAGCATTATCGGGAGCGAAGACAAGATACTCCGAACTCGAGAAGTTTGTTTATGATCTGATAATGGCTTCGAGGAAATTAAGACATTATTTTTTGGCTCACAATGTAATTGTACCAACTTCGTATCCTTTAGGAGATATGCTTCGAAGTAAGGATTCCACTGGAAGGATTGGGAAGTGGGCAGTTGAGCTAGCACCCTTCGGCATATCTTTCCTAGCAAGGACAGCAATCAAATCACAAGTCTTAGCAGATTTTGTAGCAGAATGGACTCCGCTTGCAAATTTAGTTCCAGAGAAGTCAAGTGACGGAGTTTGGACTGTTTATTCCGATGGGGCCTTCCAAGCATCCGGAGCAGGCATTGGAGCAGTATTAATTTCGCCTTCAGGGCAAAGAGCAATGTACTCCGCAAGACTCAACTTTAAGTCTACCAATAATATAGCGGAGTATGAAGGGATTTTATTGGGACTCCGAAAAGCACGTGCTCTAGGGGCTACAAGAATTATTATAAAAATAGATTCTCAGATAGTAGCAGGGCACGTAGATAAAAGTTTCCAAGTTCGGCATCCACAGCTTGCAAAATACTTAGAAGAAATCCGTAAGATCGAAGCACACTTCAAGGGTATTTCCATTCGGAGTATACCAAGAGCAGAAAATGTGCAAGCGGACGTCTTAGCAAAAGCTGCAGCCGGAGCTATGGATGTACCAGAAGAAGCTTTCTATGAGGAGCTCAGTATACCTTCGGTGCCACAAATTCCCTCTGCAGAATATCATTTGCCGGTTCGGAGTGTCTAGACAACTCACAGTTGATAATGGAACACAGTTCGATGCAGAACATTTCAGAAAGTTTTGCGAAGATCTAGGCATTCAGTTATGTTTTGCTGCAGTGAGGCATCCTCAGTCTAATGGAGCCGTAGAACGAGCCAATGAAAATATTTTGTCAGGGCTAAATCGAAGGATAGTAGGATTAGCAAAGGGACTGTGGACCGAAGAGCTTCCGAAGATTTTGTGGTCCATTCGGACTACGCAAACAAGGTCCACAGGTTTTACTCCATTCAGACTACTATTCGGAGATGAAGCTATGACTCCAACGGAGCTCAAAGGAGGATCATTTCGCAGCACCGAACCGGAGATTGAAGAAGAAAGACAAGCTTCGCTAGATTTATCAGAAGAAACAAGACTTCGAGCTGTGGCAAACTTATCAAAGTATCATAAGCAGACGAAGGCTTGGTTTGACCCGAAGGTTAAACTCAATGAACTAAGACCGGGTCATCTTGTTCTTCGAAGCATTATAGCGCCAGGGAAGTTAGGAAATAAATGGGAAGGTCCATACCTAATTGTTCGTTCAGGACGCCCTGGCTCTTTTAAGTTAGCTAATTTAGAAGGTGAAGAGTTAGAACATACTTGGCATGCGGAGCACCTAAAGCGATACTTCGCATAAGGGCTCCTTGTAATTCACTTGTAATCATCTTCTGAATTAATAAAGCATATGGTCCAGATAATGCCTTCCCCTCATAGACTTCCAGCTTCCGAGTGGACGCACTGGAACCGCGGGGTCGACCGAGAGGGAAGTGTCATGAAGCTGAATCGTATTTTCGGACTTCGAACCATTGGTTCGAAGCTTCCGACGTGGGGGCTGACATAATCCGGAGTCCAAGCCACCGGCTTGTAGGCATCCGTAAAAGAGCCCAAAACCACATCATACAGAGTCCAAGCCATTGGCTGGTAGACTTCCGTAAAAAGAGCCGAAGGTGGCCAAAACATGCGGAGTCCAAGCCATTGGCTGGTAGACTTCCGTAAAAAGAGCCGAAGGTGGCCAAAACCTGCGAAGTCCAAGCCATTGGCTGGTAGACTTCCGCAAAAAGAGCCGAAGGTGGCCAAAATATACGGAGTCCAAGCCATTGGCTGGTAGACATCCGTAAAAAGAGTCCAAAGAGACCATTGCAAACTCCGAACCATTGGTTCGACAGAGATCGCAAAAATAAGCCGAAGGTGGCTAAAGCAAAACAGAGTTTGAGCCATGAGCTTCGAATGTCTGTTAGCATAGTCCAAAGTGACAAATTATCTAAGATACTAAGGTGTCTTGAAAGTTATCTCAAGTGATTTCTTTCAAAAAACAAGGGTACTAAGTTGCCATTCTTCAGACTACAAATAGTCGAAGACATTTTATAAAGATTTTAAAAAGAAAAATCTTTAAATTGCAAAGGGGCTCCGAACCCCCAAAAAATTGTACTCCGAAGTTCATTCTTTGCGCATAACCATCTTTGAATACAGTTCGAAGTTGCTTATCCCAAAGAGGGGCTAGTAAATATGGAGACAATTTTAAATCGGTATTCATTATTCAAATGAATGTGTTTACAGATTACATCATGAAAAATTGGTATCTATACCAAGAAGGAATCGAAGACCTCTTCGGTCTCTAGAGCTAGGGTTGGAACGACTAGTTCCAGCGCCGGGAGTTCTAACAACTTTGCGTTTAACTCTCTTACCACCCTTCGAAGCTCTAAAATCCTTCTGTTCTTGTTGAAGCTCGGCCCAAGTTCGAAGCCGTTCGGGGCTCCTTTCCCAGCTTCCAAGTTCTTCAGGTTTTTTACTTCGGACTTCATCTTCGTCTTCAGACCATATAACGTCTTCAGAAGACGAAGTGTTTAAGTTAACCTCTTTCTCTTCCTCTTTAATATAAGACAGTATGTCTTTGATTACTTCAGGCGCAATTACACCAGAGCTATCTCGAGGAACTAAAAATCGAGGACGTTTATAAGCTTTTAGAAGATCGAAGGTGGTCCATAATGAGCGAACTTCGTCGTTAAGGTCTAACACTTCGATATCTTCCGTATGAGGCAAAGCCTAAAAATATGACAAACAAATTTTCATTGATAAATGTTCATAAGCATAAAGCTTTACATGGCCAAAAATCCTAAGGTATTTCTAAACCTGCGGGTTCGGAGGAGGCTGACTGCTTCAAGCTTGGGTCCGAACTTGCTTCTGGCGTTGGCCTTCGTCGATCCAAGCCTTGATCGCAGAACGACCTTCGGCTCTCCATGAAGTTTGGAAGGCTCGCCAGGCAGCAGCCACACCTTCGGAAGGAGTCAGAAGTCGCTCGTCGTCGAAGGTAATTGGGCCCCCTCCTGCGTCCAGAGTTATCGATCGGCCCAGATCTTTGTAGTAGCGAAGTAGGCCGACAGTAGCCACTTGTCCGGAGAGTTCTCCGTATCTAATGCCCGCTGTCTTCATCTGCTTCGCCACTCCTTGGATCCTTTTCAACCGGCGCAGAAGAGTGATGTTATCATCAGAAGGAAGTATTCCAGTAGTACCGAAGTACTCCAGGACACCTAGCAACTGATTCATAACTTACACAGCCACCTTCTCGGACTTCAGCTTATCTTCGTTCAGCGCGTCCTTCGTCGAAGTGACTTCTCCCAGAACCCCGGAAAGTCTAGCATTTTCAGTGGTCAAAATATTCTTTTGGTTTAACAATTGGCTAGCTTCCTCTTGGAGTCTGACAAGCTCGGTCCCCGTAGTAGCGTGCTCCGCCCGCAATTTTTCAACTTCTGCTCGAAGCACAATTCTCTCTGCTTCGAGCTCTTTATTCGCAGCCTCCAAACCTTGTCTGGCCCTTCGCTCTGTTGACACTATATTGTCCATTTGAACCACTCGACTTTCGGAGATGCTAAGATTCCTTTGAAGGATGTTATTTTCCTCCCGAAGATGAGCGATCTCTTCGTCATTACATATATTCGCAGCTCGGGCCAAGACAGTTTGCTGCAAAAATAAAAAATTAAGGTAAATATTTATTCGTAGATGAATTCTATGTTATTTCGCAAGTGCTTCGTACCTGGTAGGCTGCACGTTCTATAGCGGCATTAAGCTCCTTCCTGTCCGCCTTGCTCAGAATGGCCACTAAGTTGGTCTCCCCTATGTCACGGCTAGCTCGATCCAAAGGTTCGAGCAAAGTCCGAAGACCAGTTGTTTGCCCTAAGAAAGGAGCTAGCAGGGGGAGCATACTTATTGCCTGTTGGTCATCTTCGTCCAGCGAAGGACCGAAGCGTTGGCTTGTGGTCTTCGGAGCCTCTGGAGACTGGCCCTCCCCAGAAGATTGGCTCTCGTCTGTTGAATCAGACGGAGTTGATCCGGAACTCGCAGTAGGGAGGGGTTCTATATGTCTTTTGCCTCTTCCAGGTCCCATTTGAGTAGCTCTCTGGGTTGGCTCCGAAGTCGTCGAAGGTCCAGGAATTGTTTCTTCCTGGCGGACCTCTTCCATAGGAGTGGACTCTGTAAAAAATATATAAAGTATTATACATTGTATAAATACACAAAATAAACATGAAAGAGTTATTCGAAGTCTACCTTCGACATTTTGCAGAGGAGTCATCATCGGACTGTTCGGCGGATCGAAGGCTAGATCTTCATCCGAATCAGCCGTTAAGTCTTCGACTGCAGGAGCATCGTCCTGAGCAGTCCTTGTTGCCTCTTCGGGAATCGAAGCCATAGTAACTTCGACCCCACTCTCATTCACAGGAACTTCGTCCTGAGATATATCTTCCTGAACTGCCGAAGTCTTTGGTTGCTCAAGATTATCTCGAGACTCCGGTACGTTCGCAGGTACTTCGGCTTGTGCAGTCCTTTGAGTTTCATATTCGTCTATCAGACGCACAAGCAACCTCCCTTCGTCCTCTTGGGAGTCAGAAACTGAAGCCCTTGAGCTTGAAGGTGCAGGATTCAAAGGTGCAAGATTTTTTGGCTTCCGAGCCACCTTCTTCACCGGAGTCTTAGCAGAGCTCGAAGTCCCTACTTCAGCTTTCCTCTTTTTGGGTCCTTTCTCCGAAGGCACCCAATCCATCAGAGGGGGTGGAGTGATTTCCAACATTCCCCACACTCTGTTAAATCTCTCCCAACTCCCGACCAGCTTGATTCTCCATTCTTTTTCGGTCGGAGTTGGAGCACCCAAAATCTTCTCCGAAGCCCTTACAATTTGTTCCGAAGTAATAGGGGCTGAAGAAGCTAAAAAAAATAAATCAAGTTAGTTTTTCTTCGAATGAATATGCATAATACATGTTGTCTTCGAATTTACCTGCAGGGCTCGAAGTTGAAGTGATCTTTCGAAGACCGCCTTCTGAATCCTCTTCGAAGATGATAGGCCAGTTGGCCATAAGCGGAGAAATTTGTAACCCAAGGAATTCTTCAGCTAAGTCTCGCATGCTTAACCTCCGGCTAATCTTCTGGAGTAGACTGAGACGAGCTTCGAGCTGACCTTGGTCCGGTTGCACTAGGGCTTCCTTCCGGAATTGGATCTCTTTCAAAGGTCCGGCCAGAGGATTGCTCGCTCCAACTTCGGCATAAAACCACCTCATGATCCAGTCAGTATACCATCTAGCATTAATGGCCTTAGCAGGAAATTGAAGGGCATATTCGTCCCGAAGCCTAAAATTGATGCTTCCGAAGGCTACTACTACTTTTTCACCTCCGGGACCTACGAAGGTTTTTGGCTGGCATGAAGCTCTATGTAGCGCGGCGAAGATCTCTGCCCTCCCCTCACAACCTTCGGCTCTCAACACCCATTCGAAGATAGCCAGACGAGCTACTGCGTTCGGAGACAGTTGAGGAAGGGTGACGTGAAATAAGTCAAGTACCTCCGCTAAGAAGTCCACTGCGGGAAGGCCCAAGCCGGCTTCGAAGAAGGCTTCGAAGACGACCACTTCTCCAGGCCTTGGTGACGGGATGAGTTCTTTTCCGGGCTTGCGGATCATAACTCCGGTGTTAATCCTCCCTTCTACTGCGATTGCCAATGACTCCCTCTTGCAGGTAGAAGGTTCCAATTGAAAGGATTGATCCAGGTACTTCGTTGATGGCGGGCAAAGACTTTGATCATCAACATTTTGGGGATTTCTCCCTCCTGTCGCCATGGATGTCGTTGCGGATGCCAGAGGTGCCGTCGCCAACACCGCAGCCGCTGCTGCTGCAGCCGCCTGCTGCCGAGCCAAGGCCGACGGGGCTCCAGAACCCTTGGTCTTCACCATTGCAGTCGCTGGGTTACTTTGGGGAAAATGGAGGCTAGGGCTTAAAGAACTCAAAGGGCTCAGAAGGTGTTTGTTTGCGAGAGAGCGGTGAAAAGGTAAATAGGATTGTTCTAGGCCCTCTATTTATAGCCTAGATTTCACATTTTTACCGTTAGTCCATGTAGTTTCGCATTCCTGCCATTACTTTTCTCCGAAATTAACGCATTCTATAGTTTCCGTTAGGAGAAGGAAGCTAACGACTATTTCTTCTAAGTCTAAAAGACTTTCGAACTTCCTGAGTCGGTTCTAAGATAGTTCGAAATTAATTATCTTAAAACTGATTCAGAGTTTATGTCTTCGTACATTTCGGAGATGAATTAAAATCTAATAACCCCTATGCTTGGTTATTTTTTCCTTCCGTATACTGCTCTCCTAACATTACAGGTTAAACGGAGAAGAGTATTCGAGGGGCTACTGTTGGGGGAAAATATCCCATCCTCGGGGTTATTGCCGCAATCGCATAAAAGCAGATAGTGGATTCGAAGGTTTTCAAACGTCCATCTTCGAAGATACCCTGAGTCAAGTTCGAAGTACGAAGATAGACATTGGTTCGAAGTACATCTTCGAACTAAAGCTTTTCAAGATCTTTATTGCCAGCTAAGATGGAAGATTTATCTTTTTTATTATTAGATAAGTCTTTTACCATTTTAGCCCTATCAAGGGTACCGAATAGTTTCCACTATGTCAGTTGTAACAGAGGGGTAAATAGGTCTTTTCCTTAATATTTGGGCCTATAAATACCCCCCATTTCACCCTGTAATGAGGACTGAATACAAGTTATTCAATACACACATTCGAACTATTCTAAGTTATTATCCTTTCGGAGGCTTAGAACAGTTCACTTCGCAAACACTCCGTTTGTTAGTTTCTAATCTACAGAAACCTGTTAGCGTAATCTTTTACGCCAACAATACGGGAGTGTTATTCTACACCGACCATCGGAGTACTACTTTCAGTAGTAAATTTTTTCAGTAGAATAGTAATTGAGTACTACTTTTTTCAGTAGAATAGTTATTCTACACACATGGTGTAGGATAGCATTTATATATATATATATATATATATATCATGCGAGATGCATGCACAAACACAGAATTTTTGCAACTCTCAAGTAAAATGAAGGAGCAAACCTAACTAGAGAATAGATAATTGACCAATAATCTTATCATAATTGTAGATAATGTAAATTTCTTAAGAAGAACACCTCAAAACAACTAGATTAAACAAGAATCAAATTATATGATAATGTATCGCATTTCAAAAATTTGCCCATCCATCTAGATAATGTATTATATTTTACAAATCAAGCACTAGGTTGATCTTACAGTAAAGAAAAAATAGAGCTGCTAACCTTCGAGCACATGTAAGATCAAAATCACAGAAAACGATCCAAAATTTGGACAATTGCTAACCTCGTCTTTGTTCCTCTCTATTCGATCAGCGGCACATTACAAACTACTTGGCGGTGCTAACAAGGAGCCAATTTATACTATTTATTATATTAGTATCGGATCAGAAAAGCGCCCGCGATGCTATACTTATTAGTATTGCTTGGTGTCTCGAGCTAGTATTAATGTTCATAATGTTGGTACGCATTGGAGAAATCCTAACCGGTACTACTAAGTATAGGCCCAGGCGATGTCTCGATCTAGTACTAAAACCATTTATTAGTACTGGTTTTATCTGCTCTCCTTCATTTTTTCACTGTTGCACGAGACTTTTGCTACCGAATTGAATTGGAATTGGTACTAAAGTGGGTTTATAAAAGCGCACTTCTATCTACTAGGTTTTTTTTTAATGTGGTCTATGATTTAAATATCCGAGTATATCTGTTACATACCCATACATATTTTATTATATGAATATAACATTTTCTTATTTTTATATCTTATATGATGTACTAATTTTCTAATAAAGTAATTATCATAGATAAACGGATATTAGTTATCTATTACCGTCGCGCGACCCCAAAAGCCTGGATCCTCACATAAACCTTAGTTTCCAAGAATCCTTCTATCCATCGAATAGACGCCGGTGCCCGGTGGCGTGACCGTGTAAGGCCATGAGCAGCAATCTTTGACCCGCTATGCTCGCGCGCCTTCGTGCGTGCTGAGCTACGCGCCAACTTATCTTTTTTTTCGCCGGGCAAAAGCCAGCCAAAACTTTGCGCCAACGTATCTGTCCACCGCATCCATCGCCGATCTGGATTCGAGGTGTACGCTATGAGGTAGTAATCCAGCACGAGCAACTGACCGCTCTTGTGGGTGATATATCCCGTCAGTTGCGAGTCCGGTTGAGATTCCCGTCGAAGTCAGCAATGATCGATCACCTCTCGTCTGTCTGTCGCATGTACGCGGCCAGCGGTACCGTCTGCGTTAACAACGTTGTGACAACATGTATGCATGGATGCTATGTGTGTTGAGACATTCGTTGCAGTTTCTTAAAAGCGAGTAGCTTGCTGCACTCAACAACGTACATGGCTGACCGTTCCAAACGTCTTCCACTATAAATGCGTCGCTGCACACACAAGAGAAGGCAACCAAAGTTTCGTATCGTTCGTCTCTAGGCTCGCACGCATTGATTGCTTGCCACAGCTCAAAAACATCAAGAAAACGAGGGGGGAAACGCTCCTTGCGCTCCGGCTCGCACGCCAAGTCGTTGTCGATTTCCGTCTCTCTCGACCCACAGATCAATCGATGGCCTCCGCGAGGAGGTCGTCGACGACGACGTCACTCCTCGGCATCTTCCGCACGGCTGTCAAGAAGGTCCGGTTCGTGCTCTCCTTCAGCGCGACGCGGTGGATCCTCTCCTCCATCGTCGGCTCACGCCTCACCGCTGACGGGGCCACGCCGCGGCGTCTTAGCTTCGGCGCCGCGCGGCCACCTAGCCTTCTTGACTTCGACGGAAGCGTCATCGTGTCCCCGGCCTGGACCTCAGGGGCGCCGTCCAGATCGGCGAGCCTGGGGCCGCCACCGCCGCCGAGGACCGTGTCGCGGACGAGCAGCGAGGCGTCATCAGGGTTCACAGTTCCGGAATTGAAAAAATTTCGGCGCTAGCCGATAAACAAGGAATTTCGGAAATTTCGGAAATTTCGGTTCAAATTCAAACAAATTCAAAATAAATTTAAAAAATTTGACATGATTTTTATTAAAACTATCTATATTTCATATACATCACAATTAAATATAAAAATAACAACATATCACATGTTATAATAACCAATTGGTATACCTATTTCACTAAGTGTCCAAATATGAAACATTAGTCTAAACCGTCTCAAATATCATGTATAAATTTAAAATCCTAATATCTATAGACAATAAAAGGAGATTTTTGGCTAGATTTAGAGTTTTGTTGGGCAATATCTTACTTGGACAGGTTGGGGACGAAAATTTGACTTATTTAATGCGTTGAAAAAATGAATTCAACTGAAATTTTTTGAGTGGTACAATTTTTTTCGGACCTCACCGATAAACAAGAAATTTCGGGAATTTCGGCGAAATTTCGCCGAAATTGTGAACCCTGCTTGGACAGAACACCGTCCTGGTGATTGATCTTAGTTTTTTTTAACAAGATCGATCTTAGTTTTGCCGGCTGGACAAGACAGCCAATGATATTCGTATTATCAAAACAAAAAAAAGTCTATGTGGATTTAGATGGGTGTTTATTGTTCCATCATCTCTGCACATCTTTTGGTTTGTTTTAGGTAGTTTAATGGAGTATTTGTTTTGAATGATTGAGAGTGTACATACTTAGATGACTTTTAAACAGCTAAAATTTGATCCCGGTCAATCGAATTTAATCGTGTTTCATTGATGCCCAAAATCACCAAGAAAAGAACTACTCATTGGCAGCACCCTAAATCGTCTAATTAATTTGTCAAACATGCCTCCTTAGAGCATCTCCGGTGGGTGTTTCAAACCAGTGTTTGGGATAAGGTGGCATCCCAATGCATCGGATCATATTATTGGAATGCACCAGATCTTGCTACAATAGTACGATTCAGTCCAAAATGTAGAGTCGAATCATAGTAATAAAAAATCACAAGTAACAGTGAAACACAACAACCAACCCAACCAAATCCACCATTCCCACCGTACAAGCCGAAGTCGTCACCGTCACTAGATCTGTCGCCATCGGGAGGAGCAACTATTGGCGTAATAGATTACGCTAACAGGTTTAAAGAACTAGAAAGATTAACAAACGGAGTGTCTGTTTAAGAAGACTATTCCAAGCCTCTGAATAGGATAATAGCTTGAGACAGTTCGAAGTGTGTATTGAATATGTGAGTATTCAATACCCTTTACAAAGCGTGGAGGGGTATTTATAGACAGAATACATAGGGAAAAGACTCCTTTACCCTTTAATTACAACCGACTAAGAAGATAATGTTTAATATTCTTCGTAGGGTTAAAAGAGTAAAAGACTAGTCTAATCAGTGAGAAGATAGTTCTTTCGTCCATGCTGGCAGTACCCCTTTGGGTGAAGAGGCTTCGGGAGGTTCCGTCATGACGAAGTCTTGACGGAGGCCTTCACAGTAGAGGGCTCTGAATACTGCGAAGTCTTGATACTTTTAGCATCTTCAGAGATAAAGTTTCTGACTTCGTTTCTTCTGCTTCTATTGATATGGGAGTTTCCTTGACCTTTGGAGGATGAAATATTTTCCCCCAACAATAGCCCATCGAATACTTCTCTCCGAATTGCCTATGCAGTGAAGAGGGCAGTATACGCAAGAAATAATTTCATGCTTAGAATTTAGAAAAAATGAGCTTGAGAATCTTTACAATCCTTAGAAACACTCGCAAGTAAAAGATATCCGGACCAAATCCTGTTCGGAGGCGTCCGCGAGGATGGCTTCGAAGATAGATTCCTTTCGGAGCTAATATAGTCGTTAGTCTTGAGAGCCGTTAGACTCAGAAATAGAGCCATTACTCTTTGAGAAAACTAGCGGTCGCATTATCTCCGACGGTTGTAACTCTTCATGAGGCAATCATGTAAGTTATGACGGCGTCGAAACTGAAATAGAGCAACCAAATGGCACTCTGTAATGTACAGTACAAGGAATTTCGAATGCTATAAATAGGAAAGTAAAAGTGAACTTTGGACACTTTACCGATTGTTTTCACACATCACCTTTCTTCTTCCTAAGCCCATACTCCCAAACTCTTTTTTTCTCTGATGGCGAAGACTAGCAACAAGGTCCCTATTCCTCCTTCAACCTTGGCTCGGCAACAAGAAATGGCGGTGGCTATGGCAGCGGGGCCTTCAGATAAACCTCATCCGGCCGGTGCTCACGACCTTCACCCGGCATATGCCAAGTATATGGACCAATCGTATAGCTTGGAGGTTTCATCTTGCTCAAAGAAGTCGATTGCTGCGGCAGTCGCTGGAATGGCGGGGCCCAGAGTGAGGGTATGCCAACCTGGGAAAAAAGTGATTCTGATACCACATGCTAGAGAGGTGGTGGTATTCGGAGCTTTCTTTGAAATTGGATTGGGGCTTCCGGCGGTGGATTTCCTGGCTGAGGTATCGAGACTATTTCATGTAACTCTACCTCAGCTTTACCCCAATGCAATCGCCCGTCTCGCTATTTTCGAATGGGCCATGAGGGCCGAAGGGTGTGCCGGGAGGGCAGAGATCTTCGCTGCCTTCACAAAGCTTCGTGCCAGCCGAAGACGTTCACCGGACTTAGAGGGGAGAAGATGGTGATTGCCTTTGGGAGCATAAACTTTCAACTCCACGACGAGTTCTAGGATCGATTTCCAGCGAAGGCCATCAACGACACGGGGTACTCCAACTGGATCCTCCGTTGGTTCTACGCTGAGGTAGGGACAACTTGTGCCTTGGCGGGGCCCTTGGAGGATATTTTGTACCGGAGGGAGACGGAGGTCCATCCAGATCTGAACCAACTTTAGGTCTGCCTTGGGCTGTTACACTTTGTAAGTCGTCGCATGAGCATGTGCGACTTAGCGGAGGAGTTCATCGGGCTTCTGATTCCTCTTCTGATGGTCGTCTATCTGATCAACTTCAAAGAAAACCCGGAGGGGGGACTTCGAGAAATTCCTTCGAGCTCCGTAGGTAAGCTCTTCGCAAATCCTGTATCAAGGTGTTTCATACACATATATTGATTTTATTTTAATAACTTAATCGAATGATATCTTATCTTTCAGCTCCACGCGTGACTTTGACTCCAGAACAAATTGTCCAGGCTACGGAGAAGGTCCTCGGAGCCTCTACGCCCACAGAAAAGGAGCGGAGGGTGAAGCTGGTTGGGACTTGGGAGCGGTTCAATCGAGTATGGAGCGTACTCGGAGTTGAGCCCCAGACCCTTCTAGACTAGTTCGCCCCGGACTAGGCTCCAAAGAAGAGGAAGGATGAGGCGGGGTCTTCAGGACAAGTGAAGACGCCTACAAAGAAGGTGACCCACAAGCCGAAGGCTCTTACCCCTTCAAAATATCCTATCTCATCGCTGGAACAATCCGAAGAGGAAGACGACGTGGACATGCATAGGCGGAGGAGTTTAAGGCTCTTCTTACGGGGGAGGACGAAGGATCATGGATGGGAACCGAGGCTTTCGTCCATGATGGTGCAGAGGTGGCACCGATGGTTGAGGGCGATCCTAGGCAGATGGAGGTGGAAAACGTTCCGTCTGGTCAGGTGGTTGCCCCTGTTTTGGGGGAAGGTGGAGTTGAGACCTAAGGGGTTCACGCCCTAGCTGCAGAGGTCTTGGCTCCGGACGAAGTGGTAGTTGCTGTGGCCGAAGAAGTTCCAGCAGCTGCTCCTTTAGTTCGAACTCCGGAGTCCGAAGAGGACTTCGGCCAGATGTTTGAGCCTCTGAGCAGTCCGGTGCTCACTCGGCAATAAGGTGCCGGTGGTTAGCCTGGCTGAACATAAATTCTTTTTTCTTTACCTGCATCATTTAAATATAATATCATATACCTTTGGTTTCACAGAATCAGCTCCGACAGAGGTGACTCCCACTGCGGAGGTGGTCTCAAAGCCTGAGGCAGCTTCTGTGTCGTTGTCGGCTACAGCGCAGGAGGTGGCTCCAGTATTAGAGGTGGCTTCGAAGGAGGCGAACGGCCCTGGAAAGGGCAAAGGCAAAAGTTGGCCCATGCTTGCTCCTGCTCCAGGGTGGACTCCGTCGGAGTCGACTGATGGAGGCCAGTCAACAGAAGCCTCTGAAGATGCTTCACTGCGCTCCAGCCCTTCTCCTAGCGACGACGATTGGAGCACCTTGACAAGGCTCCCACTCCTGGCCCCTTTCTTGAAAGGAGGACAGGGCTTCGGACTTTGCTAAAGCCTCTGGCTGGGGCTAGTCACGAAGTTGGAGAGACTGAATTGGTCTCCATCCTTGGCGAGGATGAAGGGTTGGAGCTCGACGTCACCCACGAACGTGCAGCTCATCAGGTAAGAATCACCTGCAAAAGTCAGTTTGAACTGAAGCATATATATAATTCACTTACATTACTTTTCTTTTCCTTTGCAGCACATTGTTCTAGCTCGAGCAGCTGCTGTTTCCAACGAGCGGGAGTGCAACCATCTCAAGGAGAAGGTGACGGCTCTTCAAGGGAGTCTTGCTGACTTTGAGAATTGGGCTTCGAGCTTGGAGGACATGGCTCTCGCAGAGCGGAACGCCAAAGCCAAGCTGGAGGTTGCGAAGGAGGAGCTTGAGGCCGAAAGTGTGGTGCTCCAGGATGAAGTTGAGAGACTTCGAGGGGAGTAGGCTACTTTGGGAGCTGAGCTTCTAAAGCTTCAAGAAGAGCGGCAACATTTGGCCGAAGACGCGAGGAAGCTACTTGGACAAAAAATGTCCTTATGACGAAGACGGCTGAGCTCTCTTCTTTAATCAGCGACATAAATGTCTCGAGCGAGGCATTGGCCATGGAAAAATCGAAGTGTGAGAGTGTGGCCTCCGAAACCATGGATGTCCTCTAGGGTGTCTTGGAGTATTTCGAGACTTCTAGGCATAAATAATTATGGTGAGTGACGGCTCCGAATTGATTTAACATTCCCCTTCCAAAGATAATATTATAAGCATAGGGAGCATCGACGACGTCAAAAATCACCTCCTCCGATCTAGCTAGGAGCCCTTCTTCGAAGGCTACCTCGAGGCCTATTTGGCAGAGGGCATCGAGAGGAGGGTCTGCGAAGCCTTGAAGCGGACGAGCTACTGGAAGTAAATGCTTCCACGGGATGCACAACTGGTCGAAGGCCTGGATGAAGATAATATCTACGAAGCTTCCACCATCAACCAGCACTCTCCGGACCTCTATTCCTGCAATGTCAACTATAATAACAAGGGGGTCCACATGAGGGAATTTAATACCATTTGCATCAGCTACGGAGAAAGATATGGGCACGTGAGACCACTCGGGCATTTCAGCGGACGACGAGGAGGTCCCAATATGCCCTACTTCGCGAACTTATTCTCTCCGTTGGCGTTTTGACATGCCGCCCAAGGTCCCTCCACCGGAGATGGGGAGAACTACTCGTTTGCCACGGTCTTGTGTATCTTCTTGCTTCGGAGGTGGCATAACACTAGCCACCGAGGGCTATCTTACGGCTTCGAAGATGTCTACGCGTCCGATAGTCTGCACTAGCTCTGGATATGTCTCGGGGGGAACTTGGGCAGTAGTGCCTCGACCGAAGCTCCTCTCGAGATATTCGCTCCACAGAGCTAGTATAGACTTGCATGTGTCGGTAGCATGGCTTCGATTCTCACCATGTACACAGCAGAAGAAGGCCTAGCTTCGGCCAGCAGGCTTCCCTGGCGGCCTCCAGCCACTGACCTTGCTTCCCTGAGCCTGCGGATACTTAGGAGGTAATTTTAGAGCAGAAGGGTTAATGTTTAAAACCTCGGAGCGATGATGTTTTCACCCTCTTCGACTATCATTGTGATTATTCTTGAAGAGCGAAACTTGTGAAGATCTTGGGGACTTCGGCTCAATCTTGACTTCTTGAAGGAAGGCCGATGAGGACGAAGTGGTTCTTCGAAGCCATCCTTCTTCGGATTTGGCATATTGCTCAAAGTAGGTCATCAGTTGTGCTATTGCAGATATATGCTTCTAATGAAGCTTGTCAAAGAGGCCCGCATTTGTGACACCTTCATGCGCCGCATCAACGATAGACGATGTAGATAGCCCCTTTATCTGTGACTTCGTATGAGCGAAGCACTAGAAAAATTGTCATAAAGTTTCTCCAGGTTGCTGCTTCACCTGAAAAAGACTCCCAGTAGACATAGGGGGCACGAAGGTCCCTTGGAAATTACTCACAAACTTCTTCCTCAACTGCTCCCAAGATTTAATCGATCCTAGTTTCAAAGACCAGAACCAACGTAGAGCAACTCCTTTGAGCGCAAGGGATAAACACTTTGCCATTGTGTATCAAACCCCTCCGCTTGCTTCGATTGCTAGAGGATAAGAGCGGGAGAATTATCTGGGGTCTTCCCCTCCAGAATACTTGCTTAACTTCGAAGTCCTAAACTTGGGGTCGAAGCATACCCTTTGCAAGTCTGGGTGCAACGGAGATTCATCATCGAAGGAAGCATTCTCAGTGCTTCTCTGAATCTTATAGGCTTCGGGATAGAATATAGGACCGTCATCTTGAGCTACTTCCAGGATGATAGGGCTAGCCTGAGGGCGAAGCCTATCGGTAGCTTCCTGCCTCCACCTTCCTACCTCGGCCTGAAGACAAGCCATTTAGGTTGCGACGTCATCAGGACAGTCTTCATTTTCTCCGGAGGGGACCTCCGGGTCTTGAGAACTAAAGAAGTCAGTTCAGAGCACAAACGGAGTCATGGGAGAGGCTCCGTCAGTTCGTAGCATGGACAGAGTCTCAAGAGGGGCTCCGTATGCTCAAGGAAGAGTATTCGTTTTGGGAGTTTGAGGTGGGGGGACCATGGAGGGTCCTCCAACCTCGGTGGTGTTCGAAGACCCCAACCTAGAGGTCCGAGAAGACCTCCGGAGGGGACTAGTGCCTAGGCTCCATTTATGAGGTATGGCTCTAGGAAAGGATTGGTAGAGAATGAAGTTTTTGTACTAGGCTCCCCACAGACGCCGCCAACTGTTGTCGTAAAAGATTACGCTAATAGGTTTAAAGAACTAGAAAGATTAACAAACGGAGTGTCTGTTTAAGAAGACTATTCCAAGCCTCCGAATAGGATAATAGCTTGACATAGTTCGAAGTGTGTATTGAATATCTGAGTATTCGATACCCTTTACAGAGCGCAGAGGGGTATTTATAGACAGAATACATAGGGAAAAGACTTCTTTACCCTTTAATTACAACCGACTAAGAAGATAATGTTTAATATTCTCCGTAGGGTTAAAAGAGTAAAAGACTAGTCTAATCAATGAGAAGATAGTTCTTCCGTCCTTGCTGGCAGTACCCCTTCAGGTGAAGAGGCTTCGGGAGGCTCCGTCACACCGAAGTCTTAATGGAGGCCTTCACAGTAGAGGGCTCCGAATACTGCAAAGTCTTGATACTTTTAGCATCTATGGAGATAAAGCTTCTGACTTCGTTTCTTCTACTTGTATTGATATGGGAGTTTCCTTGACCTCTGGAGGATGAAATATTTTCCCCCAACAGCAGTGCTCGCTATCGTCGGATCCGCCGTTTCCTAGACAGGGGCCATGGCGAGGAGGTATAGTGGTCGCCGTCGCTAGCTACACTGCCATCGAGAATAGGCACAGTGGCTGGGAGTAGCTGCAATGGTCACCGTCAGATCTATCATCGTCGAGGCCAAGGTTGTGGCGAGGAGCACCTCCAACGCCAGATCCAATCCCTCCTCCAGCCGGCGATGGTGTTTCCTGGAGTGAGAGCTAAGGAACGGAGGAGAAGGAATGAGGAGAGATGGCTGTGTGAATGGAAAGGAAGGAATGAGGGGAGAGAGTTGAGGGAACTGAGGTTTCCTAACATGCCAAAGAGATTAAATTGATATTTTTTACTATGTATGTGCCAATTTGATCCGATACAATTGTAGAATTACAAATCTCACAGTCCATGTGTATTTTACAAACCGATTCATCACTGGAGATGCTCTTACCTGATATCGTAAGGGAGCCTGCACCGGTGGGGAAGAAATGATGACACGATGCAGGGAAGGGATTGGGGTGTCCGGAGCGGTACCCTTGTCTTCAAAGATGATGGTTCTACATATCCAATTAAAATTTTGAAATGAGCTTATTCAACATATTCGAAGAATATTTCTTTGGATGACAGTCCTGTCCAACTCTATCACTCAAACAAATTGTTGGACCGAAAAGGGTGACCAGAGGGGGGGTGAATGGGAGCTTTTAAAATTTTAGGCAAAAACTTGCCTTCTGTTTTAAATACTGTCTCCTGTGAAACAGGCTTCAAACACACCCTTCGGAGGTCTGTTTCAGAAGTATTTTATAGCTCCGAACACATGCTTCGCAAAGAGGGTAAAAGGTCGAAGAGAAGAGGACTTTGCTCAGACTCGCAAACCTAAAAACACAACTCTGCAAAGATAGTGCAGGCTCCGCACACGAGATGTCTTCGAGCAGACTTCGCCCCAGAACACTTCGCACGAGTATGTTTCCCTTTGAGGGCTCCGAACAGATACTCTGCACTAGCAACTAGTACTAGGATTCGTATTTCGGAGGGCAGAAAACAAACAGAATAGACTGCACTGGGGACTTCGACTGAGGAAAGAAAATAGTCTTCGAGCCCAACTTCACACATGGCTTCGCTAGTAATAAGAGAAGACTTGCCTCCAGTTTACTTAGAGCGAACACACACTTACAAACTCACAAGGATTGCACGTACAGGACACAAACACCCTTCGTTAGAAAAGGAACATAGCAAAAACTCTAGATGGCACAGAATGAAGTGTAGCACAGATATCTCAACATATGCAGTGCAAAACAGAAATACAAGTTCAAGCAATAGACAAAAATAGAATGAAAATTTCATTGCAAGAACAGGGAACACAAAAAGACTCACAGAACTGAGTAAATGATAATGGAGGTTAGCTCTGGGAGTTCTAAAAAATGGATTCTCAAAGTGTTCTCCTAGACCTAGCTTGCCTCACTATTTATAGGCACAACTCAGCCATGAAAATAGACTACTTTACCCATAGGGTTTACACTGTTTTTGTCTCAGCTAGACAAGGGGGTACAGATGGTAGTCTACTTTACTGGAGGCTTCTTTTGTGAGCTTCGCAAAGGAGACAGCACCGACTTTTGCATAGCAGACACGATCAACTTTTGCAAAGTGGAATCTTCTGAAGCCCCCTTCGCACACGAAGTGTGCAGAAGCTTCGGTGACAAGCTTCAAACCTGAAGGCCTTCGCTTCACTGAAGTCATTCTTCGATGCACTAACGGTTTTGAGCTGAAGCCGTCAAAGTTCTTGAGCCTTCACACCATCACCTCCGAAGTGGACCACCATAGCTTTACAGCTACTCCCATCTTGAACTCCATCAGTCCGTGTACCGAAGTCATGCATGGCCAAAGTACCTAAAGTCAGCCACACTCTGAAGCCCCACATTCGAAGTATCTTCGCCACCTTCCAAAGTCCCTCCGTCCAAGGCCTCCGCATGAAGCATATCCATAAGCACCCCTTCGCAGTGTCTCAGCCCTGAGCACACTCCACGAAGACCCTTATCCGGACCATGTCTTCGATGCACCTTGACTTCTAAGACTTTCATCATGTGTCCCTTCGAGTGCCTCCCTCCGGAGCTCACTTCAAAAGCCTTGCCTCAATCCTGAGGACTTTTCCACCATACTCCGAAGTCACTCCTTCTGGAGCACCCTTCGGAGTGCCTCGCCTCTGAGGACTTTGCCTCGGGATACCTTCTGCCGGAGCCACCCTCCACACTTTCTGCCTTCGCCTGGTGCACCTTGACCTGAGGACCAACCTCGACCCCACGCAACCTTCGTGAATGAGCTCCCCCTCGCCTGGCATCAAGCCTCCCGCTTGACCCAGGTTCACTCGTTGCGAACTGTTCGTCGCCTCCGAAGTCACCTACACACCACCGACAAGCAGACAAGAGTTTCCAGTACCCTTGAGACCTCTCCGGTAAACAACCTTTGGTACATACTTCAGTGTACCACCGAAAGTACCGATCCCTTCGGTGTAAACATATCATCGTGCTCTGTCGGAGCCCCTTCGACAGACACACTCCGCTGCACAGCTGCAGCCAGCCAACTCCGAACCCTTCGGTAAACACCTCCGAACCCCTTCGGAGGGACCCCTTCGCTCCGAAGGAAACTTGTCAATCACTCATCATAGAATTGAAACCAAGGCACATCTCACATTGGTTTCTCAATCTCCCCCTTGATGAGTGCATTGACAACAAAATTCAAGTTCATGAAAAGTTAAAATTTTCAGCACACAGGTGACCATAAAGACTCAAAAAAGAGCCAAATCATGTCACTCGATAAAATACTCTCTTCCCTCTTAACTCATGAAAAGCCATTTGGCAATGAATTCCCCCTTTAGCAACAAAAATTTTCTCCCCCTTTGAACTTCATCAATTGTTTTCCCCTGTAGTGGGCAATCATGGCATTTTTCTCCCCCTTTGGTAATGTAAGAATCAAGGAGCAATAAAAGATGCTAGGCTTCGAAATGATGAAAAGTAGGAAGACATAAGGTGTAAAAAATATGCCAAATCATAATGTTAGGCTCAGATGCTCAGCTCAAGTCAACATTTTCCAAATTCAATATTTGAAGCATGAACTTTTCATAATGTTGAAAAATAAAAACATCACCACTTAGACTAGTCATCTAGACAAGTGAAAACAAGAACTGCAAAAGCTAAACAATTTCTACCCAAGGAAGCAAGTCCAATTTTCATGGTGCATTTAGCAAGCTTGATAAGCAAGTGATTCAGACTTTGCAATTCTTTTTATATTGCTAGGGTTTATTTGCTTGTCTACCTTATGCTTTCCAATCAAGCCAAGCCTAGGTCAAGAAAGACCATCAAAAGCTTAGGGCAGTGATTTTGGCAGACACTAAGTTATCCTAGTTCATACCAATGTGCAATGGTAAGCAGTATAGAATAAAATAGTGCGACAAGCAAACCTGCCTGGATCTTCTCATTTTAGCACATAAATCATGGATATTGATTGTTGTCGAGTACTGATTGTTGGATAATTCCATGAAAAAGCAGTATTTGTTTGCAAGTTGCAATTTTTGCATCCAATGTAAAGGATTCTAGCTACCAGGCAGATAAAAGATAGCTAAAGCAGTTCTGCACAACACATGCTAGACACAATACTAAGCAGTGATCAAGTTTAGAATTTTATAAATTAAAATCATGCTCATTATGAAGTTAGATATATTAAACAGAGCTAAAGGCAGCATGATAATAACAATCATGCAAAGGCATATAAAAGAAACTAAGTGCATCAACAAATCATCATAAGGAAGTCAATGCAAAATAATTAAATCACGCTCCCTCTCACAAAATGCCATAAGGATGACAAATACCAAGTTCCCCACGCAAATAAGCAAATCGAGACGCATCAAGGGTTTGGTAAAAATGTCGAAAAGCTGGTTCTGGGTATCAACACATTGAAGCTCAATATCACCCTTCTCATTGTGATATCAGAGAAAATGATATCTAACATCAATGTGTTTGGTTTTGGAATGCTTGTGACGCCCCGATTTACCAAATCGGAACATTATTGAATTTCCAAGGAAAAACAATAATACAAGAGGTTCATCATGCGACAACGTACATATGACAATCATTCGTGGTACGCAGACCACATTATTACATAAGAGTAAAAATAAAATAAATAATAAAAAGCATGACGAACGCCCTCTTCAGGATCTTCTTCTTGACTGGGTCGCTACTCCAGGCCATCCTCCTCATAGTAAGCAGCCTCTGAAGTGTTTGTCCAATGGGTATGAGTACAAAGGTACTCAACAAGCCACCGCAAATGCAATAGTAATGCAAGATAATAACAAAGGAAGGATAATGGCTAAAAGTGCGGAAAAGTGCATTTTTCAGTTGTTGCATTTAGTGTAGTCAAATTTAATCATGCAGAATATTAAACATGAACATCATAATACCATCTAACTCGAGGAGTACGTTTTCCCTCCTCGCTCAATAGTCCTTACATGCCAAGTCATCATGCACATACATTAAAAGTAAACTAACTGTGGGATGTCACGCAACCCGTCCTTGACCGTGGGATCAGCTTTTCGAAAAGATTTAAGACTCTGATCAGAGGTGTACCATTGTACCCACAAGGCACGCACTCATCCAATACACCAAAGTGTAACGAGATGACCCATACCACGGGAACTCATGCCAAAACCTCAGCATGAAATACTCCAAGCGATAATCACCCGCTCTAGGTTTCGCCGGAGCGCCGGGCCGCATCCCGGCTAACGTCGCACCCCTTTTGCGCCATGTCGGTACAAGCCACCCGCAGGTGCTTCTTGACCCATCTCCAAGTGGTGCTTCGGATTGGAACACTCCATACCTTAGTTAGGACTTACCCACTAGACTTGTGGTTAGTACGGAAATGTATTGCAATGGATCCCGCAGACCGGTCCTTATAGTGCCCCGGGTGCTACCGACCAATGCCCTAGCTTGCACCCGGAACCCACCATGCATACACACATAACCATAACTCTATCACCAACAGAATTCCAGAGATAAGAATAAACAGGGACCATATAGTAGATTCCAAATTACTACGACTCATTTTTAACCTATAGCAATTATGTCGATGTGTCGGACACTATCTACTAGTACTAATAATATGGTGACAAGGAGTTTAGGCTAGATAGCATGGCTTGGGTTGCACATCAAGGTCGGGGATCTAAATAAATATAATTTAGGGATTTCATTTGACTAATGCATGTATAACCTATGTGTTTTAGCGATAGTTTAACAAAACTAGGTTCAATATGCTCAAAATATTGGTTTGGTGACTTGCCTTGTTCAGCGAAAGGAGAGGGGGGAACTTCCGGGAAGTATTCCAGCTCCTCGACGGCGTCGTAGTCTTCTCAACACGAATAAAATAAACGTAACATTCAATTAAACAATCCAAAAGCACACAATAAGCATATAGGTTTTGATTGGATAAATTAAGAAAAATAAGTCATTAAGCTACTAAAATTTATTATATGAATTTTCAAAAATGAACATTGATGGAGTTAGGGATTTTTATAAAAAGGAATAAAAATGTAATCTAATGTATTTTAAAATTCTAATTAATTTAAAATAAAAAGTTCAGAATAAACCTAGTGCTTCTATTACACCAATATGAAGAGGATAAAAAGATAAATTTTCCTAAAGTTGAAATGGACAAGTTTTGAGTTTATCCTAAAGTGCATTTGAATACTTTATTAAATAAACATAAAATACTCAAAATAAGCCTACTGTTTTTATTGCATTAACATGTACGGAATAAAATTATGAATTTTCTGGAATTGAAATGGTTAATTTTGGAGTTAAAATGAGCAAGATATGAATTTTAGAAGTTTAAAACTATTTCTGGAATTTAAATTAAACCAAAAACAGGCGTCAGTCCACGGTGAACCGAATCCATCGTGAACCCGCGCACTGTGCGCATGCGTTGGATCGTGGATCACCGTTGGATCGCGATCGGGCGGCCACGGGTGGGGCGGGGGCGTTAAGTGGACGCGGACAGCCACGATTAAAACGTCGAACCGGTACGCATCGGGTGGCCCAGATTGAATACAGGTTTTAATTATAAGCGGACGATCCAGATTAGATCATACCGCTTCGTTGGGATCCAACAGGCCAGATTGAATAAGAGCTTTAAGTTCTAATGGACGCATAGGATTAAATCATACCGATTCGCTAAGATCTGACGGGCCAGATTAAACCGAGGGATCGATTTAATCCGACACGGCATGGGTACTCTACCTGTGCCGGTCGTCTTCTCCGGCGACGGCGAGGGGCTAGCGACCACGGCGAGCGATGGCGGTGGATCCTAAGGGCTAAAACGGAAAGAGGGGACTACGGGGAACACAAGGGTACCGTTGGTGAGGCGAAAGGTCGTCGGAGCGTGGCCGGCGACGAGCGAGGGTGGCGAAGATGTTCGGGTCCTCGTCGGCGGTGGGGTTCCGATGGGGTTCGTCGGCGATGGAGTGGTGGCCGAGGTCGGTGTGGCACCTGCTATCATAGCGATGCAGTCGTCGAGGACGGAGGGGGACTCTGGTGATGGCGAGCGGTGACTGGAGCGAGGGCAGCAGTGTGGTGCTAAAAGTTGAATTGGGGCGCTCTGGTTCATTCTCGCAGCGAATAAACGTGTGGGTTGTGCACGGTGGTGGCCAGGGGTTTAAGTAGGGGCGTCGGCGGGGCAGAGGGGGCGCAATCAGGGGAGGCCGAGAGTAAACGCCAGCGAGGGCTTTCCATGCATGTGAGCGACTGCGCCGAGGTGATTACGTGTGGAGTAATGGGGGAAACAGTCGGCGGGGTGAGGGGAATTCAATGCCGGCGATGAATTAATGGGAGGGGGCCGGTGGGGGCGGATCCGATGCGGGATCGGCGGCCGGTGGAGTTAGGCGGGGGCGCGAGGTGGACGACGGTTCTGACAGGCGGGGGCCATCGGTCAGCGGGCGCGAGGCGAGGGCGAGGCGACTGACGGGTGGGCCGAGGCGTCGGGCGCGCGCGGGCAGAGGGAGGGGTCACTTACTAGTGGAGCCCGGCTGTCGGTACGGGGCGCGGGGAGGGAGTGGGCTGGGCTGGTCGGTTGGGGGGAGAAAAGGGGAAAGGGGCCTATTACTGTTTAAATTCATCTTTGAATAAATTTAATTGCTGAAATTGGTTTAAAATGTTTGGGTTGCTTCCAAGGGTGATAAAAATTTGTAAAAATTCTCAAAAATATATCTTGGCCTTGGGATCATATTCAAAATTTTCTAGCCTCTGGTTTGGATATTTCATCTAGGTTCTAGTTCATTTAAGCCTATAAGGGTATTAAAGGTATTTCAAAATAAATCATTTCCAGAAAATAGAATAAATGGTATTTTTAATTTCTCTGAAAATTAGGGGTGTTACAATGCTGAACCAGGTTGTTTGCAATGCAAATTGCACTAGTGTTATCACAAAACAGTGGAACATTCTTATAATCTAACCTGAAATCCTATAAAGTGGAAACCATCCACAAAATCTGTGAGCAACAGCTAGCTGCAACAACATATTCAGCCTCAACCGTAGATTGTGCAACGCTGGACTATTTAAGAGAAAACCAGCAAACAAGAGAAGTACCCAGAAAATGACAAGTACCATAGGTACTCTTCCTATCAATTCTACACCCAACAAAATCTGCATCTGAATAACCACGAAGAAACAAAGAGGAAGATGCAGAATACCAAATGCCAAATTCAAGGGTATGCTTGAGATACTTGAGATTACGCTTTACCGCTTGGTGGTGTGAAGCTCGTGGCGAAGCCTGAAAAGGAGCGCACAAACACACGGTGAAGTGTATGTCTGGCCTCGTAGCAGTCAAGTAGAGGAGAGAGTCGATCATGCTTCAGAACTCCTTCTGATCTATGGCTTCTCCATCTTCATTAGGGTCCAATGCTACAAATGTAGCCATTGGAGTGGCGTGGGGCTTCTCATCAGCCATGTCAAACTTCTTGAGCAGTTCCTTGGTGTACTTCGTCTGGTGGACGAAGGTACCTTGTTTGCTTTGCTTGATTTGTAAACCAAGGAAAAATGTGAGTTCGCCCATCATGGACATCTCGAACTCCCTGCTCATGGCATCTTCAAACTCGGCAACCAAAGCATGAGAAGAGCCACCAAAGATGATATCGTCAACATATTTATGAACTAGTATGAAATCTTTGCCATGGTTGAGAGTAAAAAGGGTTTTATCGACTGACCCCATCATATACCCTCGCTCAAGCAGAAACAACTTGTGTCGATCATACCAAGCCCGAGGGGCCTGCTTGATTCCACAAAGAACCTTATGAAGTTTAAGAACTCCATGGGGGTATCTGGGGTTTTCAAAGCCAGGGGTTGTTTTACATAAACATCTTCATCTATGAAGCCATTAAGAAAAGTGCTTTTCACATCCATTTGGTAAAGTTTTGAAACCTCGGGATGTAGCAAAAGCAAGCAAAATTGTAATGGCATCTATACGTGCAACTGGTGCAAAAGTTTTGGTAAAATTAATCCCTTCCAATTGAGAAAAACCCTGAGCTAAAAGTCTAGCTTTGTTTCTAACAACAGACCCATCCTCCCCTTGTTTGTTTTTGAAAATCCATTTAGTTCCAATAAAATGAACATTAGGTGGAGGATCAACTAAAGTCCACACTTGGTTTCTCTCAAAATTTTCATGTTTTTCATGCATGGCATTGATCCAACTAGAATCAGAAAGTGCATGACTCACATCTAAGGGCTCGAAAGAAGCAACAAAAGCAGAATCAATGAAATGGGCATGAGAACGAGTTACTCTTTGATCAAGCTCACCAATGATCTGCTCGGGAGGATGCATCCTTTGGATGTGATGGGGAGCCTCACGGCGGGATGCAGTATCCCCCTCGACTTGTGCTAGAGAATGGTCGAAGATGACCGATGTCGAGGTAGAAGCTTCGAGGCCTCTTGCCAAAGTAGTCGGAGTGATGTCGGCTTTGGGAGTCGATGTTGAGGGAAGTAGGGGAGCATCCTCGAAGTATTCAGGATCTTCATCTTCAAAGATTGTCTGCTCCATATCGTGTTGACTTGCCTGTTAAAAAGAAGAGCTAACACGGGGGTGATTCATCAAAAGTCACATCACATGACTCGATGACAGTGTCAGTTTCCAAATTGAAAACATGATATGAATGATCATGAGTAGTGTAACCCAAAAAGATCCCGTTAGAAGAACGCGACTCAAACTTGTCCAAATTTCCACGTTTTAGGATAAAACATCAACATCCAAATACTCGAAGATGAGTAACTTTGGGCTTTCTCCCAAAACGTAGTTCATAAGATGTTAAGTTTAAGATTGAGCGCAAGAAAATCCAGTTTGAGATGTAACAAGCAGTGTTCATGGCCTCAGCCCAAAACTTTCTAGGAGTCCTGTGCTCATCGAGCATCATCCTAGCCATCTCAGCCAAAGTGCAGTTTTTTCTCTCAACAACACCATTCTGTTGAGAAACCCACGGAGCAGAGAATTGATGTTCTATGCCATGTTCCATGCAAAAGTCAACAAAGAGACTATTCTTGAACTCGATGCCATTATCACTTTGAATGAATTTTAATGCACCTGGAAGTTCAGTGAAAAGTCTCAAAGCTAGCTAGAAATAAGACTCAATAGAAGTGAGAGAAATTTTCAATAATGATAAGAACATACCATTTTCCACCTAAAGAACTAACCCGGGAAGGACCTATAGTGTCTATATGGAGAAGCTCTCCGGGTTATTCAGTCATCACCATAGTGATCGGTGAGTGTGAGGCGGCAATCATTTTCCCATGTCGACAAGGAGCGCTGTTGTAGCAATTGTGTTAGCTACAACACAGGTTTAGTATGGGTATATATGATGTGTAGAATAAACCTCGATGGGTTCTCTCAGAGGGAGAAAGGGGTTTATACTGGTTCGGGCCTCCCCTAGGGGATAATAGCCCTACGTCCAGTTTGTGGTGGATTTGGCATGGTATGCCTTGGTGTGGAGAAAAGAACTCCAGGGTCTCATGGCCCCTGGAGCGTGTCCCCTGCTACAAGGGCTTGGCCCTGCTTTTATAGGCACGCAGGCCAAAGGAAAAGACCGGGATGCTCCCTATGAACCCTAGGCTCGTAGGGGCAAAGAGGGGAAAAGGGGCTAGCTACGGTACAAAAGTGCTTTACAGCTTTACAGACGTGTTAGGTAACGTCACATCTTGACCAGCTAGACGACAAACTATGGGCAGAGGGGCCCCTGGTATGACTTCTATACTGTAGCAGGGCGTAAATATCTTCTGGGTTCGGAGTAGGGCCGGAGCTCCGATCCAGGGCTCCGAGCTAGGGGCCTCCGAACTGGGGCCTCCGGACAGGGGCCTCCGAACCGGGGCCTCTCAAACAGAGCCTCCGAACCGGGGCCTCCAAACTGGGGCCTCCGTACTGGGCCTCCGAACCGGGTCCTCCGAACCGGGGCCTCCGAACCGGGGCCTCCGAACCGGGGCCTCCGAACTGGGCCTCCAAACCGGGGCCTCCGAACTGGGCTCGAAGGCTAACTCCGAAGAAGGCCCGGAGGCTGGCTTCGAAGTTAGCCTGAGACTTGGCTCCTGGCGGTCTTCAAGGAGCCTTGGGGGCTTCGCTCCGGAGGGTTCTGAAGGACCTCGCTTCGGAGGGATTCGACGGGGCCCGGGGGCTTCGCCCCTACAAGCTGCGGGATGAACCTTGAGATTTGGGAACAGTTCTTGGGGAGGATACAAGCTTCGATAGTGTTGGGGTTTGGGCCGAAGGCTGCCTGAGACTGACATCATTTGGCCACTGTTCAAGGGAAATATATTCCCCCAACAGTAGCCCCTCGCGTGCAGGCCTTCGGGATGAAGGGGTGCGCACGCCCTTGGGATAAATGACCTAAAAATTACAACTTCAGAGAAAACAAGCCTTCGGAGCTTGGACCGGAGGTGACTTCGACCTGCAGGTAATAAATGCCTGCGCTAGCTGTCAGAACGACCTCGGGGAGCCCGAACGGCTCCGCAATAGCTAGAAAATTTACCGTTACCCTGCGCTGGGCCGCTTCGCCTTCACTGCAGGCCCACTCGGCAATGGGTTCGGCCCATGACCGTCGGAATTCTTACTGTCTATAAATAGGGGCTTACCTCGTGCGGCTTCGGCATGCTCTCATTTGCTTTCTTCTCATTGCCTTACAACCTTCGATCTCTTTTCCTCTTCGGCTTCGCGTGGAGCACCCTTAGCCAGCTTTAGCCCCTCGCGCCGAAGCCCCACCAAAATGCCAAAGAAGGCGGCGGCGAAGCCCTTGGTCTTGGGCTCGAGCTCGGGCTCCACCCAAATGCAGGCAGCGGCGGCCGCGGCAGCGAAGCCTGCACCTAGGCGACTGGGGCCGAGGGATCTTCGGACGCCCTCCGACAAGTTTGAGCAGACGCTGGAGATGAGGGCCTCGATTTCTACGGAGGAGTCCGTCCGGAGGGCCTGCGAAGGGAGGATTGTGGTGAAGATCCAGCTAAGAGTCCCGGAGAAGTCGGAGGCCGTGCCGAGGCCCCGTGCTGACGAAGTGGTTGTGTTCGAGGCATTCTTCGAAGCTGGCCTCGGGCTGCCAGCAGTCGGGATGCTGAGCGAAGTCTTGAGGGCTTACAACCTCGAGCTTCCTCAACTCTCGCCCAATGCCGTGGCGAGGCTTGCTGTCTTCGAATGGGCCATGAGGGCCGAAGGCTACGAGGGCCGCGCGGACGTCTTCGTCGCCCTCCACGATGCCAACTGCCAGCCGAAGCCGAGGGAGGGGACAGACCGCGTCAAGAGGGCGCTGGCCTTCGGCAGCGCTAATTTCCAGCTCCGGAGGGAGTTCCAGGATGCCTTCCGAGTGAGGGCTGTGAACAACAAGTGGTACTCGAAGTGGGACTAGGAATGGTTCTATGCCTCCGTAGGCGTGAACTCTCCCCTTCGGAGTACTAACGCCTTTATCTCATACCGACGCGAAGGGGTGGTGAAGACCAGCGAGGACACCCTTCGCTCGAGGATCTTGCTACTCTGGAAGGTGGCGGCGAAGATGAGCAT
The DNA here is from genome assembly GCA_019279435.1 of Zizania palustris. Taxonomy (NCBI): domain Eukaryota; kingdom Viridiplantae; phylum Streptophyta; class Magnoliopsida; order Poales; family Poaceae; genus Zizania; species Zizania palustris. Next base: position 35,288,156 of record JAAALK010000290.1, read on the forward strand.
GAGGGACCTCGCAGAGGAGTTCATCACCCTCCGACTCAGCCCCCTCGCGCGCTCTTGGCCGAAGGGGCTCTTCCAGGCTTCGGGCCAAGGGGAACTTCGCGAGTTGGCCTTCGAAGGCTTCGGTAAGGCTCCAAACTCTTTTCACTTTCATACTTCGCAAAACTTCACTCTCACTTGAACTTTAATGAAGCCCACCTCGAAATGAGAACTCCGGAGGAGGCCATTGCGGCGGCGGAGCGAGTCGTTGGGACTCCGACACCTGAGGAGCAGGCCCAGCGCCTCGCTCTGGTGGGGTCCTGGGAGCATTGGAACAGGGTATGGACCGTGCTTGGCCTCAAGGTGTTCCCTGCTCTGCCGGACTTCTCCCACCTCACAACTTCGTCGGCCGGAGCCAAGAGGAAGAGGGGGGATGACGACGAACTTGGGACTTCGAGGGTGTGGTCGGAGGCCCCTGCGACCGAAGCCCCTACCCCGGAGGAGGCAGCGGTGGAGCCCATAAGTGCTCCGGCTACCAAGAGGGCAGTGAGGCCTTCGACGGCAACGACTTCAGAGGCGGAGGCCAACGCGCTCACTTCAGCTACCAAGGCCATGAAGGCCTCGACAGCAACGACTCGGGCGGTGGAGGCCGACACGCCAGCCTCGCAGCGAAGGGACTGGGGGGCACACATCGCCCCTCCTTCCTTCGAGGACATTTCTGACGAAGGTAAACTTTTTTATCATGCTCCTCTTTGTAGGACCGAAAGTAGCGACTAGAGGGGGGGTGAATGGGCGCCTTAAAAATTCATTCGAATCTATGGCCTGTTCCCAATACCCAACGCACCTCAAAAGACCAAGCAGCAGAAAATAAACAGATAGCCTAAGTCTAAAAGGTATCTAGCCTAGAAGCAGCTGATGACAAACAGAAGATTATCAAAGCAGTGCTAATAGATAGATAAACAGTATACACTAGACTAGGCAAGACAAACTTCTCAGTAAAGCAATGTCGGTGCACTATGAGTGAGAAGAGAAGTTACCTTTTCAAATCTGTCTCCTGTTCGAAACTCGCCGAAGCCTGCTTTGGAGGTCGAGGCCTACTTCGCAAGTCAAAGACTGGTTCGGAGGTGGTAGTCGAAGTCTGTCGAAGGTGGTGTGAAAATGCCGAAGGTGTTTGGGTCTAGTCTAGTTCGAAGTGGCAGGAAGCGAAGTATGATTCGAAGCGAAGTATGACAACGTCGGAGCCTGCTTCGAAGTATGTACTTCGAAGGCAAGGCTTCGGACACAGCTCCGAACCGAGTGCTTTGAACCTAAACCTTCGAACAGAAAACTTCGAAAGCAACACACAGACGGACTACCTTCGAACAAAGAAGCGAAGCCTGTCACACGACAGAGGTACCAAATTCGAAGCCTATACTCTACCTTCGAAAAGAGAAAGCTTCGAAAAGAGAAGCGAAGGTTGATACGCCACAAAGAACCCAAAGCGAAGCCTAGCAGAACGACAAGCTTCGAAGCCAACTTCGAAACCTATCAAAGTGTGGACTTCGAACAGCTGGAGCCGAAGTACCTTCGCACTGTCGTTCGAAGTATGCAATGCTGTCCGTTCTAAAGGTACTTCGAAGCTAGCAACACAGAACACAAAACAAAGTTCGAAGATTGAAACGAAGCCTTCGAGTATGGTCGGATCGAAGCCTGCCTCACGGAGCTGAGGGGCTTCGAACAGAGAGGATGGCTTCGCCTGAAAGCAGCCAGGAAAGTGATTTCAGTCCTGTCAACCCGATCGAAAAGTTGAGCAGTAAAAGCAAAAAGCTGGCACAAGAGTACTGTAGCTACAGTGGAGTACTACTTGCAAACAGCAAGAACTAGTACTCTACTCGTGAAGAACAGAAGCTTCCCCACATCTGCCAAAGCCCAAAAACTTATCAGAAATTGCTTGAGCACGTGAATCGAAACAACAAAATGATGTTGTGCACAGATGGAGAATCAAAGCTTCAAAGCACTGTAGGAGAGAAATAAATGCAAGGCAAAAATCTCATGAACATGCAGCCTGACTGCGCACAACAAGAGAGAGAAGGGAGAATGCAAGAGACAAAAAGTGACCCAAAGGAGTAGTATTGAATTCAGCCAAAAGGGTAGTCCAAACCCTAGGGATTGGGGTCCTATTTATAGGCTCCCAACACTAGGAACATTCCACCTGCCCCTTAGGGTTTTTACAGAAGCAAGAATAAAGGAAAAGACTCTACTACCCTTAGGTATTTTTACAGACACGACTGACTGACTGTGGGCCTAGAGATACAGATGACTTATCCGGAAGCTAAGTTTTCGTGGCGACTATGGCTTCTCTTCTGGACAGTCGGATACAAGATCGACGGTTGTCAGTTTTGCGCCGAAACTGACAAAGCCTCCACCGACTTTGCACCAGGTACCCGGATTGGGCCGGCCCGACTCCGCAGCTCTCTCAGCCCGGCAATCGCTCACCGCCCGTGTACCTGAGTCAGTCCTGGTCAACAGCCCAGTGGGTCTTCTACTGCTTCTTGTCCATGTACCCGGATTGGGCCAGCCCGACTTCGCAGCCCCCTCTGCCCGACAGTCGCTTGCTGCCCGTGTACCTGAGTCACACGCGGCCCATGAAACAGCAGATCTCCTCTCTTCTTCTGTCCTCTTTGACTATCGTTGACAATGACTCATCACTTCTAGAGCCATGAGGCCCACGCTATTCAGCATGGCTCCTCACTCTTCAATATGCGGATCTTGACTTGTGGTCTTTCTGCAGAGGATGCCGATTTTTGGCCCATCGTGGCGAAGCCGGCAGACGAAGCCGGATCGAAGTCCACCGCGGCGAAGCCAACTGAGGCTTCGGGCAGCAGCGGCAGCAGCAGCAGCGGCAGCGACTCGGAGTCCGAAGGCTCCTCGTCTGAAGAAGACGGAGGCAGCGGCGGCGGTGAAGGGGACCTCCAAAGCGACGAGGAGGTCGACGTGGTGGGCCTAAGCCCTGCTTCGCCGAAGCCTGCGCAGGTGGCCGCGGCGAAGGAGATGGTCCATCCCTTCCGGCCGAAGGGTGCCGTGACGGAGGTGGCAATCAACAACTTTCGCGAAAGCTGCGCAGCTGCGGAGGCAGGTGTAGGATCGATGTACCGACTAGAGGGGGGGTGAATAGGCGGTTTTTAAAACTAATTCGATTTCAGTTAAACAGTGATCAAGGACCTAACACAATGATAGCAAATAGCTAGAGCAAATAGTGCAACCTAAGGTGAAATGTAAATTACTCTAGAAAAGTAAGCTTGCACAATTTAACTTGCTCAAAGATAAAAGGGACAAGAGACTACCGAATTTTATCCCGAGGTTCGGAAATTTGCCAATTTCCTACGTCCTCATTGAGGCGAGTTTCACTTGACCGCTCTCTTCACCAAGCCTCGGATTTCTCAAAGAGAAATTAGCTTGATGATGAGCCGGCACCGGAAGTGCAACTCTCGGGCCTCTATCACTAGTGGTAGCTCTTCTCCACTCCGGATAGGCGAGCTCCAACCTTCACAACCTCCCGGGTCTCCTCCACATCCTTCTAGGAGAGATCACCGGTTTCTTCTCCAAGCCGTCTAGGAGATGGCAATCTCCAAGAGTAACAAGCTGCAATCAAAGCTAGGAGAAGAGGATCAAGTGCCAAAAATGCCAATGCAATGCAATTTACTCAATCACTTGATCAACTCTTTTTCTTCCCAACCTCACTAGTGCTCAAATTAGTGCTCAATGGTGGGAGAGACTCTCTTGTGCTCAAGTATGCTCAAATGAATGCCAAAAGTCTAGCAAAGGAGCTGTAGCAAGGGTTTATATAGCCACACACCCAAAAACTAGCCGTTACACAAGTTAGGTGGCTCTCTGCGCAATGTCGGTCTGACCGCCCATCTTGGGCCGGTCTGACCGACCTCAACTGCAACGGCTAGAAAACTAGCCGTTTACTGATGTGACAGGACGCCTCGGTCTGACCGGCCATTCTGGCCCGGTCGGACCGGCCCTACCCGGTCTGACCGGCAATCGGCTCGGTCGAACCGATAGTGCTCCCGTCGGCTCTGTAAACCAGCAGTTTTCTGCCCAGCGCAACCCGGTCGGACCGGTCCCGTGGCCGGTCGGACCGTCCAACTCCAGCCGGTCTGACCGGACCCACATGGTCGGTCAGACCGCCAGGGTCAGACAGCTCCAACAAAATGCTGCAATGGTTTTTCAAGGAATTTGCCAAAATAGAAACTTTTGCAACAATCACACATGATCAAAAGATACTATATGCAATGCAAATTGGCACTTGAAAATCAACTCATAACCAAGATGCAACCCCTCTTTATAGTACGGCAAAAACAAAATTTAAACCTAGCCTAATTGATCGCTCCAAACACCTCGATCAATTTCTAGATTCCTTCAAACCTTTTGCCGTAGCCTTTAAACGTCCAGATCTTCGGGTTTCCATCTTGTGCTCCATTTGCGCGGGACCTACTCATTTCCTTCACACTTAAGAAAAATATTAGTCCTAAAACGCATGTTTATCATTAATTACCAAAACTCACATAGGGCCTAGATCTTCAATCTCCCCCTTTTTGGTAATTGATGACAAACACTTCAGAGATAGAGAAATATGTTAAAGTAGAAGTATCCACAATTAAGCGCAAAGCTCCCCCTGAAGAAATGATGGGGTACAAGTATATGGAGCAAGATATGAGATATAATTCCAAACACAATTCACACATTCAATGAAGCAAAGAGAGTTTCTCATAATAAAGGCAAATAGTTCAAATTAAGTTCAGTACGATATGGAAAGCAAATAGTGTTCGTTATACAAACAACCATAGATAGATAGCGATATAAAAAGATTGATCCTTCCTAAACTTTCCTTCTTACTACTGCCTAATCCTCTGCTGCCTTTTCCCTTACTGCTAACTGCTTCTCCCCCTTTTGGCATCAAGAACCAAAAAGAGAGACTAATCCTGGGAAGGAGGCTGAGACTCATCAAGGCGACGACGACGGCGCTGGTACTGAAGAGGGTATCCTGTTGAGGAAGATGAATCTAGCCGATCAACTCGAGAAGAAAGAGTGTCAATCCTGGAGTTGATACGCTCTTGACCCCCTTGAAGGTTTTGCAGATGGGAGGTGATAGCTTCTTGTCCTAGAGCCATTTGATCCATTCTTGAATTTAACTGAAGAAAGCCAGCTGTTACTTGTTGAAGAACTGGATCAAAGAACTGGGTGGCATCCATACCAAAATAAGCACCAGATCCAGAACTCTGAGGAGGAGCAAAAGAGCTGCTAGGAATGTCCTGAGGATGAACCTGTCCTGCTCCCATATCAGCTGGATCGACGACTGGAGCCAAAGGAGTGGCCGAGAAGCGAGGCCTGTACTGAGAGTGAGTGATATCAAGGCGCTCATTCACATTTCCTACTTTGCTCAAAATTAATCTCATGATAAACGGAGCATAGTAGACTCCAAGAGTTAGGCTTCCTTTTGAGAGTGCCATCTCATATAGCATCAAATGAATGACATCAAACCTCTTTCCAGTCATCACTGCATCTAGAAGAGTCCAAGCAACACCTCGAATAGCATCATTGTTGCCTAGACGCGGTAAAATAGAGTGCCGCAGGATGCGATGTGCCACACTATGAAGAGTCTTCATTCCAGTAACCCCTCCAATCTTGTGAGCAGCAGATGGGATGTAGAATTGAGCCATATCTTCTTCTGACAAAGGATTGTGAGTGAACTCATCATGCAGTCTGAGGCCAGAAGAGAATCTTATGTCCCAAGCACTCTGAATTTCTTGCTTTGTAGCAATGCAAAAGATATCTCCAGTCATCCATGTAAGGGAATCACAAGTGGCAGGTATGAAAACTGTGGCATAAAACTGACGGATAATGTCCCAATTGAAATCTTGCTTCAGACTCACTATTTTGTTTATACCAACAGTTCCAAAAATGTTCCTGAGAGCTGCAACCTCTCCACTTAGATCCCTCCAAGAAATCCACTTATGAGGAGCCAAAGAACGGTTCTCATACGCAATGTTGAATACCTCTTTCTGAAATTTTGTATGAAACCGCTGATCTGATGTATCTCTTGGTCTGAGAAATTGATTGTGGTGGCGCAGACGAGCAAAGTTCTCTTGATTCCGGACATCTACCTTGAATTCCAAGGATGCAAAAGGATCTTCACTAGCTGCTGGAGGTTGAGGTGCCAATTCTTCTTCATTCTCAGAGCTGTCATCCTCATAGGCAAAGTCCTCGTCACTGTCATCTTGAAAGTGCCGGGATGATTGGCCACGGTCCTCGACAAACTTTGAGCGACGCTCATTTCCTTGAGAACGGCCGGCGCGAGGCATGACTGAATCAAAGATTTAACCCAGATAAGATAAAAGATATGATTTGAGACAATTTATGAATTTGTTAGAGGGCAAAAGCATCAATGAGCAATGATGTGCAAAAGAGGGGCAGGCATTGGGAGGCCGGTCTGACCGAGGTAATAGGGCCGGTCTGACCGCCAGTACATTGTCGGTCGGACCGCCCATTGCCCACCGGTCTGACCGGCCTAGCAATCCGGGCACAAATCCCCTTTTGCACAAAACTTCTCCATAATCAAAATTTGCCATATCAAATGGCATAGAGGCATGGAAAATAGTATCACAAAGCTAACAATTGAGTTTGAAGAGGATTTAGCCTTGGCAAGTTGACATGCAAGCCCATGAACAAGAACCCTAACCCTAGCCTTCAAAAGGATAAAAACAATGGATTTGATCGGAGGAAGTTCTTACCGGCAAGGGAAAAAGAACTCGAGGTCGGACCGGAGAAGATCCACCGGTTGAACCGGCAAGAAGATCGATGAAACGAAATTTCTAGGGTTGGGGGCAAGAGTGGAGAAGAGGAACTCGGTTTGAGAGGAGAGGAATAATAGAGGGGAGAGAAAACTGAATAGAGAGGGGAGTTATAACCCTGCCCGAGCCCCGGTCTGACCGGCCATGTAGGCCCGGTTGGACCGACTCAGCAAGGGCGGTCGGACCGGCCATGTAGGCCCGGTCAGACCGACACCACTAAAGCTCAGCAATTAGAAACAAAGCACAAAGAGGAGCTTAAGTGAGAAATATAGCAAAATAATTTTGAAAAATTTCAAACTTTGCAGAAACTTAGAATAACTCCCAAGGTTTATAAAACATCAAGTTTTCAAATTTTTAAGTTCAAAAAGAAATCGTTTTCAGCCAAAGTTCTCAACACGTCCGAACTCTTGTCCAAACACTTGTCTGAACTTTAATTCTTTGAATATCTTTTGATAGGATGGATAAAGTTAAAACATTTGAATACGAAAAATGATCATATGATCCATATCTATAAGTTTTGTTTTGGACAAAAGTTCAAAATATGTCTTGAAATAAAATCATGGGAGAAATTTGTTTTTAACTCAATGATAGGATTTTGAGGATCCCAAAACTTTTAAATTTTGTTTTTCAACAACATGAGCAATTTTCAACATATAAGAGTAACCTTATACTCCCCCTTAATGTATAGCCTTAGAAACACATATAAAAGTACATGAACTTCAAATATGGCATTGCAAGCATAAAAGCATTCATATATGTCACAAGGATAGAAAATTCTACAACTCACACATATGCATGATTTCAAGCCACATTTGAGAAGTCTATTATATTCAATTCATTCCTAAGCTTACAAAAGCGGGACTCATCAAGTGGTTTGGTAAAGATATCTGCTAATTGATCTTCGGTTCTTATGTGGCTAATGACAATTTCACCTTTGCCAACATGATCTCTCAGAAAGTGGTGGCGAATATCAATATGCTTGGTTCTAGAGTGTTGGACTGGATTGTTGGCAATTTTGACGGCGCTATCATTGTCACAAAGAAGAGGGACATTTGAGAATTCTATTCCATAATCAAGCAAGGTTTGCCTCATCCAAAGTAATTGCGCACAGCAACTACCCGCAGAGACATATTCTGCCTCAACGGTGGAAAGGGCAACGGAGTTTTGTTTCTTAGATGCCCAAGAAACAAGAGACCTCCCAAGGAATTGACAGCCTCCAGAAGTGCTTTTACGATCAACTTTGCAACCGGCATAATCCGAATCGGAATAGCCAATTAGCTCAAATTTAGCACCTTTGGGGTACCACAAGCCTATATGGATGGAATGTTTTAAATATCTTAGAATTCTCTTGACCGCCATCAAATGACAATCTTTTGGTGCAGCTTGAAATCTAGCACACATGCAAACACTAAACATGATATCGGGCCTAGATGCGGTAAGATAGAGTAAACTGCCAATCATGGATCTATATAATTTTTGATCTACAGGTTTACCTCCCTCATTTAGGTCGAGATGTCCGTTGGTCGCCATAGGGGTCTTGATAGGCTTTGCTTCCATCAAACCGAACCTTTTGAGAAGATCATGAATATATTTCGTTTGGCTCACAAAGGTTCCATTCTTGAGTTGCTTGACTTGAAGTCCAAGGAAGAAACTCAATTCTCCTATCATGGACATCTCAAATTCCCTAGACATCATATCACCAAAAACTTTGCACAATTCTTCATTAGTAGAACCGAATATAATATCATCGACATAAATCTGACAGACAAAGAAATCATCATTAATTATTTTTGTAAACAAGGTAGTGTCGACTTTACCAATTTTAAAACCCTTTGAGAGGAGAAAATCTCTCAATCTTTCATACCAAGCTCTAGGAGCTTGTTTTAGACCATAAAGAGCTTTTGAGAGTTTATAAACATGATTAGGATTTTTAGGATTCTCAAAGCCGGGTGGTTGTTCAACAAAAACTAGTTCAGCTATTTCGCCATTCAAGAAAGCACTTTTCACATCCATTTGATATAACTTAATATCAAAACATGAAGCAAAAGCAAGTAAGATGCGAATAGCTTCTAGTCTAGCAACGGGAGCAAAGGTTTCACCAAAATCCAAACCTTCGACTTGAGTGAATCCTTGTGCTACCAATCTTGCCTTGTTTCTCACGACCAACCCGTTTTCATCTTGCTTGTTCCTAAAAACCCACTTTGTTCCAATTACGTTGTGCTCCTTGGGTCTCTCCACCAATGTCCAAACTTTGTTTCTTTCAAAGTTGTTGAGCTCTTCATGCATAGCATTTACCCAACCGGGTCATTTAGAGCTTCATCTACATGTTTAGGTTCAATAGAAGAAACAAACGAGTAATGTTCACAAATAGAAGCAACACGAGATCTAGTTTGAACACCCTTACTAATGTCACCCAAGACTTGATCAATTGGGTGATCTTTTGCGGTGGCATTGTGAACTTTGGATGGAATAGTAGAGGATTGATCTTTGGCTTCATCTTCATCAAGTTGAGTCAAATTTTGCTTAGCGGAAGTAGAAGCTTCAACTTGAGTGGAGGATGGAAGTTCATCATCTTCTTTAGGCTTGATGTCACCAATTGACATTTTCTTCATTGCCCTTATCAGGCCTTCATCACCTACATCATCCAAATTCTCGTGCCCCTCTTGGGACCCATTAGTCTCATCAAATTGAACATCCGAGGTTTCTTCAACAATACCTTTGTTCTTGTTATACACTCGGTATGCCTTGCTATTTGATGCATATCCAAGAAGAAATCCTTCATCACAACGACTTTCAAACTTGGTTAGTCTAACACCTTTTCTATAAATATAGCATTTGCAACCAAAAACACGAAAGTAAGCAATATTGGGTTTTCGTCCAATTAAGAGTTCATATGGAGTCTTTTTCAAAAGACGATGCAAATGAAGACGATTTGAAGCATGGCAAGAAGTGTTTATAGCTTCCGCCCAAAAAGAGTCGGAGACACTATACTCATCAAGCATAGTTCTAGCCATCTCAATAAGGGTCCTATTCTTTCTTTCCACAACACCATTTTGTTGTGGTGAATAGGTGGCGGAAAGCTCATGTTTAATGCCGAGATCATCACAATAATCCTCAATATTTGTATTTTTAAACTCGGATCCATTGTCACTCCTTACTTTTACAATAGAAAAGTTGAATTCGTTTTGAGCCCGTTTTGCAAACTTTTTGAAAATCTCGGAGGTCTTAGCCTTGTCATGTAAAAAGAAGACCCAAGTAAATCTTGAGAAATCATCCACAATCACAAGACAAAAACTATTTCCACCGATGCTTTTGTAAGTTGTTGGACCAAATAAATCAATATGCAAAAGCTCCAAAGGTCTAGAAGTGGACATGATGCTTTTGCTAGGATGAGAGCAAGCAACTTGCCTCCCCGCTTGACAAGCACTACAAAGTTTATCTTTTTCAAATTTTATATCTTTCAAACCAACAACCAAATCTCTTTTTGCAAGTTTGTTTAGTTGATTCATTCCCACATGAGCAAGCCTTCTATGCCAGAGCCAACCCAATGAGGTTTTTGCAACCAAACAAGTTTTCAAATTAGCTTCATTTGAAGAGAGATCCACCAAATAGAGATTTCCAAAACGAAAACCTTTGAAAACTAAGGAGTTATCATGGATACTTGTTACAAATACTTCTTGAGGATTAAATGTGCATGAAAGGCCTAAATCACAAAGTTGAGCAATGGATAATAAGTTGAAATTCAATGACTCAACTAGAGAAACATTGGAAATGGAGAAATCATTTGAGATAGCAATTTTACCTAGACCCATTACCTTTCCTTTACTATTGTCACCGAAGGTCACTCTTTCTTGATCTTTGGCACCAACTTCAAAAGATGTGAACATTTTCCTATCACCGGTCATATGTTGAGTGCACCCACTATCAAGCACCCAATGTGATCCTCCGGTGTGGTAGTTTACCTATAAAAGAGATCAAGCCTTTTTAGGTACCCAAATCCTTTTGGGTCCTTGTAGGTTAGTTATCAAGGCCTTTGGCACCCAAATTGATTTCTTCTTTTCTCCTAAAATAGGAGTGCCCAAAAACTTAGCATAAATAGAGCCATTATTGGCTCTCTTAAGCATGTAATGAGAATCAAATACATCATTTCTAGGAACATTGTTTATGTGGCATTCACCACTTATGTGACCAACTTTTCGACATTTATTGCAAAATTTTCCATTACTTTTAACAAACCTTGGGGCTTGGTAGGAAGGCTTTTTGCCCTTCTTGGGAACAAAACCAAGTCCCTCCTTGTTGAAAGAACATCTTTGTTGGCTTAAAATTTCATCAAGGGTATTTTTCCCTTTGAAGCATCTTTCCAAACTCTTATTTAGTTTGGCAACTTGCTCCTTGAGCTCATGATTTTCAACAATTAACAATGAATTAGATGAATATGATATATTTGTTGAACATGAAGCAATATCAAGAGTGGATGAGCATGGCATAGCAAGTAAGTCATCACATGATGTTGATATGCTAGTCTTTGTAGGAATGCAATTTTCAACATTTAGACATGCATCATCAAAAATATCACATGTGACCCCTATATCTACTTTTGGCTTAATGAATGTAGAGGCAATGAGTGCTTCGTGAGCTTCCTCAAGCTTCTCATGAGAGACCAAAAGCATCATATGAGAAGTTTTCAACTCCTCATATTTAGCCGTTAAGGACTCATGATCTTTCTTGAGAGCCTTAAATTTGACTCTCTCTTTGCCACTCAACTCATTTAGCTCCTCAAGCATTTGTGCAAGATCATCATAAGATAATTCATCATCACTATCATTTTGTTCACTACCACAAGTAGATGTTACCTTAGTACTTCCTTTTGCCATGAGACAAAAAGGAGAGTATAGTGATGAAGCTTCCGTGATTGCTATTCCCGCCATGTTCTTCTTTCTTGAGTTTGACTCACCACCGGAGTCGGAGCTTGAAGAAGGATCGGAGCTATCTTCATTTGAATCCCATTCTCCCACAAATGCTTCATTTCTACCCTTTTTCTTGTTCAACTTCTTGAAAAGCTTTTTCTTCCCATTCTTCTCTTTGTTCTTCTTTTGAGATTTATCATCTTCACTTTCTTGTTTGTTCGGGCATCTTGAGGCAAAATGACCCTTCTCATTACACTCAAAACATCTTACATTCTTGAGGTTCCTTTTGGTTGACTTTTTGTCACCATTGTTCTTGAAAGAGCTTGAAGAACTTCCTCTCTTTTTCATAAACCGGTTGAATTTTCTCACAAAGAGAGCCATTTCTTCATCCTCGGTATCGCCATCACAAGAGGTGTCTTCTTCTTCTTCACATTTCTTTTCAACCTTGGCCTTCAAGGCAATATTCTTCTTCTTGGATGAGGAGTGATCTTCGGTGCTTCCTTCAACTCTCTTGTTTTTGTAAATCTCATTTGTATTGATGGTTCCCAAAAGTGTTGTGGGTGTCAAACTTGACATATCCGAGTTGATGAGGAAAATCACCAACGTGTCATATTTCTCGGGCAAAGCTCTCAACATCTTTTGAGCAACTTCCAACTCCGTGTACTTCACTCCAACACCCTTGAGATCATTTACAATCACATTAAGTCTTGCATACATCTCATTGACACTTTCATTTGGCAACATGGTGAATGTTTCATAGTTGATCTTTAAGTAGTGCGACTTGGCATTCTTCACACTTGTTGTTCCATCATGTATATCTTGAAGAGTGGTCCAAATGTCGTGTGCCGTTGAAATATTGCTTATCCTATTGAACTCTTCGGCACACAAACAATTGAACAAAGCATTTGTAGCTTGAGCATCAAGTTGCATATCCTTTTTGTTTTGATAGGTTAGATTCATCTTGTCTTCAACATCAAAACCTAACTCAACAATACGCCAAATTTCAAAGCTCATGGCTTTGAGGTGAGCAGCCATACGAACTTTCCAAATAGAATAGTTAGTGCCATCAAAGTAAGGACCTTTGCCTACGTTGTGAACCACCTCGTCGGACATCTTCTCTCTAGGCGGTAAAGCCTAACTTGAGAGACCAAGCTCTGATACCACTTGTAGGATCGATGTACCGACTAGAGGGGGGGTGAATAGGCGGTTTTTAAAACTAATTCGATTTCAGTTAAACAGTGATCAAGGACCTAACACAATGATAGCAAATAGTGCAACCTAAGGTGAAATGTAAATTACTCTAGAAAAGTAAGCTTTGCTCAAAGATAAAAGGGACAAGAGACTACCGAATTTTATCCCGAGGTTCGGAAATTTGCCAATTTCCTACGTCCTCGTTGAGGCGAGTTTCACTTGACCGCTCTCTTCACCAAGCCTCGGATTTCTCAAAGAGAAATTAGCTTGATGATGAGCCGGCACCGGAAGTGCAACTCTCGGGCCTCTATCACTAGTGGTAGCTCTTCTCCACTCCGGATAGGCGAGCTCCAACCTTCACAACCTCCCGGGTCTCCTCCACAACCTTCTAGGAGAGATCACCGGTTTCTTCTCCAAGCCGTCTAGGAGATGGCAATCTCCAAGAGTAACAAGCTGCAATCAAAGCTAGGAGAAGAGGATCAAGTGCCAAAAATGCCAATGCAATGCAATTTACTCAATCACTTGATCAACTCTTTTTCTTCCCAACCTCACTAGTGCTCAAATTAGTGCTCAATGGTGGGAGAGACTCTCTTGTGCTCAAGTATGCTCAAATGAATGCCAAAAGTCTAGCAAAGGAGCTGTAGCAAGGGTTTATATAGCCACACACCCAAAAACTAGCCGTTACACAAGTTAGGTGGCTCTCTGCGCAATGTCGGTCTGACCGCCCATCTTGGGCCGGTCTGACCGACCTCAACTGCAACGGCTAGAAAACTAGCCGTTTACTGATGTGACAGGACGCCTCGGTCTAACCGGCCATTCTGGCCCGGTCGGACCGGCCCTACCCGGTCTGACCGGCCATCGGCTCGGTCGAACCGATAGTGCTCCCGTCGGCTCTGTAAACCAGCAGTTTTTCTGCCCAGCGCAACCCGGTCGGACCGGTCCCGTGGCCGGTCGGACCGTCCAACTCCAGCCGGTCTGACCGGACCCACATGGTCGGTCAGACCGCCAGGGTCAGACAGCTCCAACAAAATGCTGCAATGGTTTTTCAAGGAATTTGCCAAAATAGCAACTTTTGCAACAATCACACATGATCAAAAGATACTATATGCAATGCAAATTGGCACTTGAAAATCAACTCATAACCAAGATGCAACCCCTCTTTATAGTACGGCAAAAACAAAATTTAAACCTAGCCTAATTGATCGCTCCAAACACCTCGATCAATTTCTAGATTCCTTCAAACCTTTTGCCGTAGCCTTTAAACGTCCAGATCTTCGGGTTTCCATCTTGTGCTCCATTTGCGCGGGACCTACTCATTTCCTTCACACTTAAGAAAAATATTAGTCCTAAAACGCATGTTTATCATTAATTACCAAAACTCACATAGGGCCTAGATCTTCAGCAGGCGACTTGGTGGCTCAACTTAGCCACTCGAACCCCACGGATCTCTTCATCAGCGCAAACGAAGCCCTCGTGCGGGTGAGCGAAGCCCTTCGTAGCCTTCGAACTGTGCTTTAGTCTTCGATCAATACTTATGATTCTTGGATTCCTGCAGGCCTTTGCACTGAACGCTGCGGCCTCCTCTTCTGCAGACAGGCAGATGACGCGCCTGAAAGAGGAAAGGGAGGCCCTCCGATGCGAAGTCTCAGTGGAAGCCGAGAAGCGAAGATGGGCTGAGGCTTCGGCTGACGCGGCGAGGGGTGAGGCTAAGATGGCGAGGGCTGAGGCCGATAAGGCTAAGGAAGCCATGGCCTCGGAGATGGATCGACTCTGTGTGGAGCTCAAGGCTTGGAAGGATGCCGAAGCTCGGCAGGCGAAGGAGAATGCTTCACTACGCCGACGGGCTCAGAAGCTTGAAGACTTCATCGTGGACAATCTCGGCGAAGCCACCCAGAGCCTGGATGAAGTCCTTGAGCAAATAGGGACCGAATGCAGGGCTCCGGACTTTGGCGGCCAGGACCCAATTGGGGACCGCCTCGACTTCTTAAAGACGATGGCTTCGACGGTGGAGAAATCACTGAAGGGCTTCGCCCTCACAGCCGGCCGAGTCGCGGGCTAAGGGGTGCTGCACATGCTTCATGAAGCGGGGTGCAATCACCTTCAGGCAGCAACCTCCGTGACCCCGGTGGCCTTCGGGGGCCAGCACTTGGTGACGCCTCCGGCAGACATCCGCGGAGCCTGGCGATGGCTGCAGGAGCCTTGGAAGGAACAAGGCTGTGAAGCAGTCCTCGACCTCTAGAAGGCCCTACGACTTTGCCGATCCAAAGCACCTGCTGCGCCGGACAGGCCTTCGACATCGACACCTCCGCCTCCGAAGGTGTAGATCTCCTTAGGCTTCTTTGTAATACTTAGCTGTAGGCTTGTAAAAACTTTATCAGCTTATTAATATGAATGTGGGGGGTTTTTATACCTGCCTAGGCTCAGCCTCTGAATGTTGACTTCGAAGTGCTTGAGGTCTCTGAAGAACTTTGACAGTTATGGGCAGTCCTCGAAGTAGCTAGGTCCGAAGGCCCCCTCGGTTTAAGCTTCCGAGGGGGCCTAGCGGCGAAGCCATCTCCGAAGTAGCTCAGGATTTGCTAGCCGCTGTGAAGACAGAGTCCCTTCAGAGTTCTTTGTTTTTGCCTTCGCGAACGGCCTTAGCAGGCAACGGAGCCTTAGACTTCTCTGCCTTCGACATGACGCCACCTGTTTTGCTAACTCGGAGCGACCTACAAAATGGAAGACGAGGTCTGCGGGCTTCGGAGCCTAGACGAGCCAGACGTGGGAGAGCAGGCTCTGACGAGGCTTCGTCCAGCCGAGGGGGCCCTGGCTGAAAGAAAGGCAAGCGAGGGTTGGGGCCTCGCACTCGATTTTTCTTAGGCTTAGATACAGACTACTCATAGTTTTGTTTTCGAAGTATATTTGTAACACACTTCTCAATTATCATTCAATGAATGGAGTTTATTTGTATTTGCATACTTCGTCTGTATGCTTCGCATTGTTTGATGGCTTCGAACATTTTAGCTTGTCACGCTCGTACTGCGTATTACATTCGCACACCTCGCATACATGCTTCCCCCCTTTGCTCGTGGCAGCTAGGGATTTAGCCGTTGCTAGTGCGGGCAAAATAAAAAATGCGAACATATCGAGTGAAGGCCTCTTTTGGGCTTCGACCGCGTTAATTTGGAGCGAAGCAAGGCTTCAGCGTAGCCAAATTAAGCGAAGCATGCTTCGGCATGCTAGGATTTGGATGTGCGTGAGCAAGGTTCCGAAACGCACTTAGATTTTAAGCGAAGCATGACTTCGACATGCTTAGGCGTATATGAAATTTTGACATGTGAAGCAAGGCTTCGGAGCGTGTTTGGATAACGAAGCAAGGATTCTGAGCTTGATTCTGTAATGAAAATGGATATTTGGTGTGGATTCACCGAACATGTGATAATGTGAGCCACCTTCGGCTCTGAGCCACCTACGACCCTGGGATGCTTCTGGTACGGAACCCGGAATCCCTGGGATGCTTCGGGTAGGGAACCCGGAATCCCTGGACGCATCGGGCCATGGCCCGGAGTCCCTGTTACTGCTATGGGCCCGGAGGCGCTGTGTAGCCTTCGGAGGAATGCTCCAGATTTTGTAAGGCGAAGCGGGGCTTCGGATTTTATACGAGGCGAAGCAAGGCTTCGGGTTTTTGATAAAATGAAGGCTTCGAATTTTAAGGCAAAGCGGGGATTCGAACTTAAGGCGAAGTAGGGCTTCGAATTTTATATCAAGGTAACTATAAAACTGCACATCGAAGTGGTACTTCGGATAGCGTACATACCTCGTTGAGTGGCTGAAAGCTTGCTTCGTAGCCCCTTTGGCTTCGCCGGCCTTCGACACACCAAGCGGAGCCCCTTGCTGAAGGGCGAGCTCCAAGATGCAAAGGATGGGAGAAGGCGCAGATGGCCTTCGAACTGCACCCGAAGCCCCTTGCCGAAGGGTGCGCGAAGCAAGAAGGCTTCTAAGCTCCCCCCTCAAGCGTACTTCGAGTTGCAGGCAGTGGCAGAGAACTTAGCTTTTAGTACTAAGGTCCCCATGGACGGCGCCAACTGTTGTAGCAATTGTGTTAGCTACAGCACAGGTTTAGTATGGGTATATATGATGTGTAGAATGAACCTCGATGGGTTCTCTCAGAGGGAGAAAGGAGTTTATACTGGTTCGGGCCTCCCCTAGGGGATAATAGCCCTACGTCTAGTTTGTAGTGGATTTGGCATGGTATGCCTTGGTGTGGAGAAAAGAACTCCAGGGTCTCATGGCCCCTAGAGCGTGTCCCCTGCTACAAGGGCTTGGCCCTGCTTTTATAGGCACGCAGGCCAAAGGAAAAGACCGGGATGCTCCCTATGAGCCCTAGGCTCGTAGGGGCAAAGAGGGGAAAAGGGGCTAGCTACGGTACAAAAGTGCTTTACAGCTTTACAGACATGTCAGGTAACGTCACATTTTGACCAGCTAGACGACAAACTATGGGCAGAGGGGCCCCTGGTACGACTTCTATACTATAGCGGGGCGTAAATATCTTCTGGGTTCGGAGTAGGGCCGGAGCTCCGATCCAGGGCTCCGAACTGGGGGCCTCCGAACTGGGGCCTCCGAACTGGGGCCTCCGAACTGGGCCTCCGAACCGGGGCCTCCAAACTGGGCCTCCGAACCGGGGCCTCTGAACCGGGGCCTCTGAACTGGGCTCGAAGGCTAACTCCGAAGAAGGCCTGGAGGCTGGCTTCGAAGTTAGCCTGAGACTTGGCTCCTGGCGGTCTTCAAGGAGCCTTGGGGGCTTCGCTCCGGAGGGTTCCGAAGGACCTCGCTCCGGAGGGCTTCGACGGGGCCTGGAGGCTTCACCCCTGCAAGCTCCGGGATGAACCTTGAGATTTGGGAACAGTTCTTGGGGAGGATACAAGCTTCGATAGTGTTGGGCTCCGGGCCGAAGGCTGCCGGAGGCTAACGTCATTTGGCCCCTGTTCAAGGGAAATATATTCCCCCAACAAGCGCAAACTAAATTCTTCTCAAATGTGAGCTTAAGCAATCCTCGGATCAGACCTAGGGCACTCAAATGAGCGAGAAACTCAAAGCTCATATGCCCTAGTCTCCTATGCCACTTCCAAAGCTCAGAAGTCGAATGTGCAACAAGACAGTGAGAAGAACCAGATGACTTAGAAAAATCAGCTCCAAAAACACTCCCAACTCTAAAGATCTTACAAACCAAAACACCATCAGAACTGAGTACTTGTGAAGTATCGCGATGAAATCGCACTTCGAAGCCCTCATCAAGCAACTGGGATCCATAAAGAAAATTGTATCCGAAATTTTCAACCAAAGCAGCATCTTTGAGAATGAAATTCGAGTTGATTCTTACCAAACCTTTACCTTTCACTCTGCTTCTTCGGTTGTTGCCGAAGGTAATTTGCTCCTTATGCTTGGTTGTGGTGAGACTGGAGAACCATGCTGCATTCTCAGTCATATGGCGTGAACATCTGGAGTCCATGATCCACGTGCCCTCCAAGCCTCGGTCTTTCACCTACATAAAATGAGAAAACCTTGATCGATCAGTGTTGGGGTTAGTGAAAATATGACGAGGCATCCAGCACTGAGAGATACGAGCAGTAGGCACAGTAAAAGTAGACTGTCTACGCACATGTAAAGTGGAGTGATGCAAAGTGCGAGATCTACCTACATGATGCAACCCAGACGCACGATGAGGTCTCTCAACCTGTCGAGGTACAAAGCCACTAACACAAGGTATAGCACCATATGAAACATGGTGAACACCACGAGGGGCAAAATCTCTTTGAGAAGATTGGGGAGCCTCGTAAACAGGATGTGAGTAAAACTCAGACTCATGCATACCTAGAGGTGGGTAATGCATGTCCTAGAATCTCAACGCCTGAGAACGTCGCTCATCCTTGATGCGACGGAAACAAAACCCAACCAAGTGACCCACCCGTTGGCAGTAAGAACAGCGAAACACTCTCCTAGGGGCACTCTCATAGGACAAAGGAACAGTCCTCACATGCTCCTTGGGTTTCTTTAGAGGGTTCTTCTTGGGAGGAATTTTCTTGGCAGGAGAAGGGGTTTCTTTGGAATTTTGGTAGGCTTTTTGGCTGACGGAGTGTCTAACTGGGCTCTTTCTTTCTCTAAGGTAGTGAGTGAGGTAAAAACAATTTTGTTCTCACTGTCTGAAGAACTCTCTCAAAACCCAACCCTAGAGCTAACATTGCCCTGTTAGCACACATCTTGGTCTTGGCCAAGAGCAAATTCATCCTACCCTTTCCCTCAGTACATTTGTGAGCCACAGAAAGAAGGTATTCATTTTCAGTCACGAGTTTCTCTACTTGCCCTCTAGCAAAACTGAGTTGGTCCTTAAGGGTGATGCAGGTGGAACAAGCAGGCTGCACATCCTTAGAACACTCAACATTCTCCAATCTAGCCTCTAACTCCTTAACATGCTTGTCTCTCAAATTAATGCTATCAATCAACAAAGGACAGTTTGAACAAGCATCAGAAGAAATAGTTCTAGACTCCACCACCAAAAGTTACTTCTATGCAGTCTCAAGCTCATCAATAGTTTGAGCATGCACAGAACGCAACTGAGCAAGCTCACTCATGACAACAGTGCAGGATTCACATTCAGCGTCATCAATTTTAGACTTAAGCATGGCATAATTAGTGGAAACATATTCTAGCCTAAGTCTAAGGTCTTTTCTATATCTACCGGGCTAAACAAGTAATCTATCATGACCTAGAAC
Source organism: Zizania palustris (assembly GCA_019279435.1). NCBI lineage: Eukaryota > Viridiplantae > Streptophyta > Magnoliopsida > Poales > Poaceae > Zizania > Zizania palustris. Next base: position 35,307,815 of record JAAALK010000290.1, read on the forward strand.
TACTTCATTCAGTTCAACTTTAATTGAAAGTTGGTCATATGATAGTGGTACCTCAGATGAGTCAAGCTCATCGCCGCTGTGAGTGTTGTTGGCCATGAAGCAAAGGCCGATGAAATCCCTTGCCTTCTTCTCCTCCTTCCTTGGAGACTCTTCATCCTCATCAGAGCTCGACTCCTTAGTTGAGGATGTGTCGATGTCGCTGAGTGCCGCGACAAAAACTCTAGAAGCGCCCTTGGCTACCCTCTTAGCCACCTTGTCGCGCTTACCCTTCACATAGGGTTTCCTCTCCTTTTTGTAGTGTTTGGGGCGCACACTATCGTCTCTCCTCTTGAGCTTAGGACAATTGGCCTTGCTGTGAGAAGTGTCACCATACTCAAAACAACCACTAAAGCCACTTCTCCTCTGATCCCGTCTCTCATTGTGAAAATGGGTGAATCTCTTGGCAATTAGAGCAAGCTCTTCATCACCCAGAGTATCCACTTGCTCTATAGTAATGGAGACTAGGGAGGACAAAGCAAAACTACCTGTAAGAACACAAGTACCAGATGAGCTTGGTTCTGCAGTGATGCCATGGCTAGAGCCAGAAACTAGTGCCAAAGGCTGAGGCAAATAGTTTCTGTGCACTACAAGAGATGCCTTGGTGCCATGGCTAGAGCCAGAAACTAGTGCCAAAGGCTGAGACAAAGAGTTTCTGCAGTGGTGCCATGGCTAGAGCCAGAAACTAGTGCCAAAGGCTAAGGCAAAGAGTTTCTGTGCACTGCAAGAGATGCCTTGGCAATCTCTATAGACTTCAACTTGCTGAAGAGTTCATCACAGGTCAATGTGTCATAACCTGTGGACTCCTTAATGTTGGATATCTTCACTTCCCATATACTACGATCAAGAGCATAGAGAAGCATGATAGCCCTATCATGGTCATTATAAGCAAGCGTCCCATTGGACCGCAAGTTACTCACTATTGCGTTAAAGCGAGAAAACATGACATCTATAGATTCACCAGGGCCTTGCACAAACAGCTGATATTGTTGATTGTATGTGCTTTGGCGCCAAGCCTTGATCTCTGTAGAGCCCTCATGAAAAATAGTGAGTGTAGTCCAAATCTCCCTAGCTGTCATCAGGTGCTAAACCCTATCTGAGAAACCAAGGGTTGGTTTCGAAGTCTGTGATGAGTGATTGACAGAGTTTATCCTCTAGTTCGAAGGGGTATCTCCGAAGGGGTTCGGAGGTTGGATCTCCGAAGGTGTTCGGAGGTGGTTTCACCGAAGGGTTCAGTGGGTCTGGTTACTGCAGCTGTTGCAGTGGAGTGTGCCTGTCGGAGGGGTCCAACAGTACACGATAATTGGCTGTACCGAAGGGTTCGGTACTTTGGGCGGTACACCGGAGTGTGTGCTGAAGGCTGTTAACCCGGAGAGGTCTCCGGGGTACTGGATACACTTGTCTGCTTGTCTGTGGTGCGCAGTGGACTTCGGAGGCGACGAACGGTTCGTAGCAGGTGAACCTGGGTCAAGCGGGAGGCTTGATGCCAGGGGAGCAGGGAGCTCCGTCACGAAGGCTGCGAAGGGGTCGAGGTTGGACCTCGGGTCGAGGTGCACCAGGAGAAGGCAGCAAGTGCGAAGCGTGGCTCCGGGTGAAGGTACTCCGAGACGAAGTCCTCGGAGGAGAGGCACTTCGAAGGGTACTCCGGAAGGAGTGACTTCGGAGTATGGTGGATCAAGTCCTCAGCAGAGGCAAGGTGTTCGGAGTGTGCTCCGGAGGGAGACACCCGAGGTTACCCGATGAAGGTCTCAGAAGTCGAGGCACATCGAAAGCAGGGCCCGGGTGAGGCTCGTCGAGGAGTGTGCTCGGGGAGAGACACTGCGACGAAGTGCTCATGGAATGCTTCATGCGGAGGCCTTGGACGAAGGAGGGACTTCGAAGGGTGGAACTCCGAAGGTGGGGCTTCGGAGTAAAGAAGGCTTCGGAGCGAGGCTGGCTCCAGAGTGAGGATGACTTGTGGTACTTTGGCCATGCATGGCTTCGGTACACGGACTGACGGAGTTCGAGCTGGGAGAAGCTGCGAAGCCGTGGTGGTCCACTCCGAAGGTGTTGGTGCGAAGGCCCAAGAGCTTTGACGGCTTTGGCTCAAAACCGTCACTGTATCGAAGGCTGACTTCGGTGAAGCGAAGGCCATCAGGCTCAAGGCTTCTCACCGAAGCTACCGCACCCCTCGCGTACGAAGGGGGGGCTTCAGAAGAGTCTAAGACTGTAAAGGCTGACAGTGTCTGCTTTGCAAAAAGCTGACGCTGTCCCCTCTGCAAAGCTGACAGAGAAGCCTCCAAATAAAGTTGACTACCTTTTGTACCCCTCAGTTCTGATGAGACAAAACCAATGTAAACCCTAGGGGTAAAGTAGTCAATTCACATGGGTGAATAGTGGCTATAAATAGTGAAGGCAGGGTAGGTCACATTTAACACTTTGAGCATTCATTGTAGAACTCCTGTACTAGCCACCACACACTTTGTATTCATCCCGTGAGTTCATTTATTGTGTTCTCTGTTCAAGCAGCGAAGCCCTGTTTCTGTGTTCATTTTATGCTTGAGCTTGTTTGCACACCTCGCTGCATGCTTTGATCTCTTGTAGTGCACCGAAGCCTGTTTGGGCGAAGTGTGTTTGTGCGAAGTGTGCTTTTCAGTGCGTTCGCTCTGTGTAACTGGAGGCTAGACCTTGCTGATTACTAGCGAAGCACTGATCGAAGCCCGTTTTTCTTCCCGTGTCATAGCCCTTAGCGAAGTTCGTAAAGTGTGCGTTTAGACCTTCGTAGTACGAAGCCCAGCACCAGTTGTTGTCGCTAAGTATTTGGTCGAAGTCCTTAGAGGGTAGTCCACTCTTGCGAAGGGTGAAGTGCGAAGCCTGCTCGAAGCACCCTGTGTGCGGAGCCTGCACTGACTTAGCAGAGTTGATTTTTCGGGGTTTTGGGTGGAGCGAAGTCTTCTTGGCCTCGAACTTTTGCTCCTTGCGAAGCCTGTTTTCGGAGCTGTAAAATACCTCCGAACCAGAACTTCGAAGGTTGTGTTCGAAGCCTGTTCCGCAGTAGACTGAATTAAAACAGAAGGCTATTGTAGCCTGAAATTTTAAAAGCTCCCATTCACCCTCCCTCTGGTCGCCGTTTCCGGTCCAACAATTGGTATCAGAGCAGGTTAAGATCACCAGTTGACCTTAACCGGTTTGGTGATCTTTTGGCGACATGGACAGAGTTAGTAAAATTCCTCTGTTCGATGGGACTGATTTTGCATACTGGAAGGTGCGCATGGAGGCTTACTTGCTAAGCCAAGGAAATGCAATTTGGGAGATTGTGGACTCACAATACTCCATCCCTGAAACTCGCACCTCTCAAACAGAAAAGGATCAGTATAATGCCAACTCCAAGGAAAGAAATATACTGTTCATTGGTTTGAGCCAGAGTGAGTTTGATAGGGTGCAGCACCTTAGGACAGCTAGGGAAATTTGGACCACTCTCACTATTTTTCATGAGGGCTCTACTCAGATTAAGGCCAGGCACCAGAGCACATACAATCAACAGTATCAGCTGCTTGTGCAGGCACCTGGTGAATCTATAGATGCCATGTTTTCTCGCTTTGACGCGATAGTGAGTAACTTGCGGTCCAACGGGACGCTTGCTTACAATGATCATGATAGGGCTATCAAGCTTCTCTATGCTCTTGATGGTAGCATATGGGAAGTGAAGATATCCAGCATTGAGGAGTCCGCAGGTTATGACACATTGACCTATGATGAGCTTTTCAGCAAGCTGAAGTCCACAGAGATTGCCAAGGCATCTCTTGCAGTGCATAGGAACTCCTTGCCACAGCCATTGGCACTGGTTTCCAGCACTAGCCGTGGCACCACTGCAGAACCAAGCACATCAGGTACTTATGTTTTTGCAGATGGTTTTGCCTTGTCCTCCCTGGTCTCCATCACTAAGGAGCAGGTGGATACTCTAGATGATGATGAGCTTGCTCTCATTGCCAGAAGGTTCACCCGTTTTCACCATGAGAGACGGGATCAGAGGAGAAGTGGTTTCAGTGGTTGTTTTGCGTGTGGCGACACTTCTCACATGAAGGCCAATTTCCCTAAACTCAAAAAGAGAGATGAGAGTGAGCGCCCCAAATACCACAAAAAGGAGAGGAAGCCTTTTGTGAAGGGCAAGCGCGACAAGGTGGCTAAGAGAGTAGCCAAAGCTGCTTCCAGAGCTTTTGTTGCTGCTCTCAGCGACATCGACACTTCCTCAAATGAGGAGTCGAGCTCTGAGGAAAAGGAGTCTCCAAGAAAGAAGGAGAAGAAGAACAAGAAGGGACGAGATTTCACCGGCCTCTACTTCATGGCCGACAGCAATCACAGCGGCGATGAGCTTGACTCATCTGAGGTACCTCTATCCTATGACCAACTCTCAATTAAACTAGATGAACTGAATATGTTTCTTGTACAAGCCGCTAGAGAAAGAAAAGACCTTAGACTTAGGCTAGAATCTGTTTCTACTGATTATGCCATGCTTAAGTCTAAAATTAATGATATTGAATGTGAATCTTGTACTGTTGTCATGGGTGAGCTTGCTTAGTTGTGTTCTGTACATGCTCAAACTCTATCTGAGCTTGAGACTGCACAGAAGCAGCTTTTGGTGGTTGATTCTAGACCTCATGAAATAATTGATTGCATGAACTGTTCTTTATTACGTGAGAGCATTAATTTACGTGATAAGCATGTTCATGATTTAGAGGGTAGATTGGAGAGGGCCGGTAGTTCTAAGGATGTGTAGCCTGTGTGACACTTGCATAACCCTTAAGGACCAGCTAGGCACTGTTAGAGAGCAAGCTGAAAACCTAATGACAGAAAATGAATACCTTCTTTCTGTGGTTAACAAATGCACTGAGGGAAAGCATAGGATGGACTTGCTCTTGGCCCAGACCAAGATGTGTACTGACAGAGCAGGGTTAGCTCTAGGTTTGGGTTTTGAGAGGACTCCTTCAGATAGTGAAAACAAAACTGTTTTTACCTCTCCCACTACCCTAGAGAAAGAGAGAGCTCTGTTAGACACTCCATCAGTCAAAAAGTCTACCCGGACACCAAAGAAAACCACTCCTCCTGCCAAGAAAATCCCTCCCAAGAAAACCACTCAGCAGAAGCCCAAGGAGCCTGTGAGAGTTGCTCCTATGACCCATGAGAGTGCCCCTAGGAGAATCTTTCATTGTTCCTACTGTCAGCGGGTGGGTCATTTGGTTGGGTTCTGTTTTCGTCGCATCAAGGATGAGCGACGCTCTCAGGCGATGAGTTACCAGGACATGCATTACCCATCGTTAGGTATGCATGAGTCTGAGTTTTACTATCATCCTGTTTTTGAGGCTCCTCGTGCTTCTCGGAGAGGTTTTGCTCCTCGAGGTGTTCACCATGTACCATATGGTGGTAGACCCCAGACGAGTAACTTTGTACCTCGTCAGAGTAGGAGACCTCATCATGTTGTTAGATCACAGCATGTAGGTAGACCTCGCACTTTGCATCATTCTGGTTATCTTGTGCGTAGACAGTCTACTTTTACTGTGCCTACTACTCATATCACTCAGTGAAGGATGCCTAATCATATTTTCACTCACCCCAGCACTGAGCGATCGAGATTCTCTTATCATGTGTAGGCGACAGACCGAGGCTTGGAGGGCACGTGGATCATGGACTCCGGTTGTTCACGCCACATGACCGGAGATGCAGCATGGTTCTCCAGCCTCACCACAACCAAGCAAAGGGAACATATCACCTTCGGTAACAATCGAAGGAGTAGAGTGAAAGGTAAAGGTGTGGTAAGAATTAACTCGAATTTCACTCTCAAAGATGTTGCTTTGGTTGAAAATCTGGGATACAATTTGCTTTCTGTATCTCAGTTGCTTGATGAGGGCTTCGAAGTGCGATTTCATCGCGATACTTCGCAAGTACTCAATTCTAATGGCGTTGTTGTCTGTAAGATCTTTAGAGTTGGGAGAGTTTTTGGAGCTGATTTTTCTAAGTCATCTGGTTCTTCTCATTGTCTTGTTGCACATTCTACTTCTGAGCTTTGGAAGTGGCATAGGAGACTATGGCATATGAGCTTTGAGTTGCTCGCTCGTCTGAGTGCCCTAGGTCTAATCCGAGGATTTCCCAAGCTCAAGTTTGAGAAGAATTTAGTTTGCACTCCTTGTCGACATGGAAAAATGATTGCCGCTTCGCATTCGCCAGTCACCACAGTGATGACTGAACAACCCGGAGAACTTCTCCACATGGACACTGTAGGTCCTTCTCGGGTTAGTTCTTTAGGCGGCAAGTGGTATGTGCTAGTCATTGTCGACGATTTCTCTCGCTACTCTTGGGTCTTCTTTCTAGCCAGCAAAGATGAAGTGTTTTCACACTTTTGGAGCTTGTCTTTGAGACTTTTCACTGAACTCCCTGGTGCATTGAAATTCATTCGAAGTGATAATGGCACTGAGTTCAAAAACAGTCTCTTTATTGACTTTTGCATGGAGCATGGCATAGAACATCAATTCTCTGCTCCGCGGGTTCCTCAACAGAACGGTGTTGTTGAGAGAAAGAACCGCACTTTGGTTGAGATGGCTAGGACGATGCTCGATGAGCACAGGACTCCTAGAAAATTCTGGGCTGAGGCCATGAACACTGCTTGTTACATCTCAAACCGAATCTTCTTGCGCTCAATTTTGAATTTGACATCTTATGAGCTACGTTTTGGGAGACAGCCCAAGGTTACTCATCTTCGAGTTTTTGGGTGTCATTGCTTTATCCTAAAACGTGGTAATTTGGATAAATTTGAGTCGCGTTCTTCTGACGGGATCTTTTTGGGTTACACTACACATGGTCATTCTTATCGTGTTTATAATTTAGAGACTAACACTGTCATCGAGTCATGTGATGTGACTTTTGATGAATCAACCCCCTCGGTTAGTTCTACTTTGAACAGGCAAATGAACACGACATGGAACAGACCATTTTCGAAGAAGAAGATCCCGGATATTTCGAGGATGAATACTTACTACCCTCGACATCAACCCCCGAAGCTGAAGTCTTCTTGTGGGTGGAGCGAAGTCTTCTTGGCCTCGAACTTTTGCTCCTTGCGAAGCCTGTTTTTGGAGCTGTAAAATACCTCCGAACCAGAACTTCGAAGGTTGTGTTCAAAGCCTATTCCGCAGTAGACTGAATTAAAACAGAAGGCTATTTGTAGCCTGAAATTTTAAAAACTCCCATTCACCCCCCTCTGGTCGCCGTTTCCGGTCCAACACTATCAAACTCACTCCTGCTCAAGCCAATGAATAGTATATTTCTAGATTTGGAATTAGAGTTATACTGATCTTTTTATGCCTAAGTAGTGCGGGTTTCAGGGATGGAGTAATGTGAGTCCACAATCTCCTATATTGCATTTCCTTGGCTTAACAAGTAAGCCTCCATACGCACCTTCCAATATGCAAAGTCTATTCTATCAAATAGAGGTATTTTACTAATTCTGTCCATGTCGCCAAAAGATCACAAGTGACCTTAACCGGTTTACCAGACAAGGGGTACAGATGGTAGTCTACTTTACCGAAGGTTTCTTTTGTCAGCTTCGCAAAGGAGACAGCATCGGCTTTTGCAGAGCAGACACGATCAGCCTTTACAAAGTGAAATCTTCTGAAGCCCCCTTCGCACACGAAGTGTGCAGAAGCTTCGGTGACAAACTTCGAACCCAAAGGCCTTCGCTTCACCGAAGTCAGTCTTCGATGCACTGATGGTTTTGAGCCGAAGTCATCAAAGCTCTTGAGTTTTCACACCATCACCTCCGGAGTGGACCACCATGGCTTTACAGCTACTCCCAGCTTGAACTCTGTCAATCCGTGTACCGAAGCCATGCATGGCCGAAGTACCTGAAGTCAGCCACACTCCGAAGCCCCACCTTCGAAGTATCTTCGCCACCTTCTGAAGTCCCTCCGTCCAAGGGCTCCGCATGAAGCATATCCATAAGCACCCCTTCACAGTGTCTCAGCCCCGAGCTCACTCCACGAAGACCCTTATCCGGACCATGCCTTCGATGCACCTTGACTTCCGAGACTTTCGTCAGGTGTCCCTTCGAGTGCCTCCCTCTGGAGCACACTTTGAAAACCTTGCCTCAATCCTGAGGACTTTGTCCACCATACTCCGAAGTCACTCCTTTTGGAACACCCTTCGGAGTGCCTCACCTCCGAGGACTTTGCCTCGGGGTACCTTCAGCCGGAGCCATCCTCCGCACTTTCTGCCTTCACCTGGCGCACCTTGACTCGAAGACCAACCTCGACCCCTCGCAGCCTTCATGACCGAGCTCCTCCCTCGTCTGGCATCAAGCCTCCCTCTTGACCTAGGTTCACTCACTGTGAAATGTCTGTCGCCTTCGAAGTCACCTGTACACCACCGACAAGCAGACAAGAGTTTCTAGTACACAGGAGACCTCTCCGGTAAACAACCTTCGGTACATACTTCGGTGTACCACCCAAAGTATCGATCCCTTCGGTATAAACATATCATCGTGCTCTACTGGACCCCCTCTGACAAACACACTCTTCTGCACAACTGCAGCCAACCAACTCCAAACCCTTCGGTAAACACATCTGAACCCCTTCGGAGGGACCCCTTCGCTCAGAAGGAAACTTGTCAATCACTCATCACAGACTTGAAACCAAGACACATCTTACTTTGGTTTCTCAATCTCCCCCTTGATGAGTGCATTGACAATCAAATTCAAGTTCAAGAAAAGTTGAAATTTCCAGCACACAAGTGACCATAAAAACTCAGAGAAGAGCCAAATCATGTCACTCGATAAAATACTCTCTTCCCCCTTAACTCATGAAAAGCCATTACCTCTGAAACAGACCTCCGAAGGGTGTGTTCAAAGCCTGTTCCGCAGGAGACAATATTTAAAACAGAAGGCACGTTTTTATCTGAAATTTTAAAAGCTCTCATTCACCTCCCTCTAGTCGTCCTTTTCTGTCCAACACAAATACATGCAAAATTTGAACGGCCATATTCCATGCAGTTAAAGTCAACCAATCAAATACATCCTTATGTAGCCACAAATTTGGTGAGACTTGACAATTTGTAAATTGGACAGACCCAATCGATCATCACTTAAGCTCATGGTGAATTTTTCTTACTCAATGTTCTTTCAGCTGAAGTTGTCGATTGCAGGAGCGGAGCAGGAGCGTCGGGCTAGCCAGCCAGTAGATAGACTGCAATGATTGATTATTGAGTGATTTTTATTGTGAGTTTCAGTAGCAAAATAATGTCAGTATCAAGCTAGGTGGCCGTCCACCCAGCTCGAGAGGTGGTTCCACTACTAACTGATACCAACAAGTGAACTGGCCCGTTAGAAATTACCGATTTCGAACTCATTGTAGTTCTTAAAATATGCAAGTATACATTATACTAGATAGCACGACTTACGACGTCAAAAATATTACACAAAATCAGTCTTACCATTACATAAATACTTAAAAAATGACAGAAAAACGTTAGCAAACACATTAATGCCACACACCTGACATGGAAAGTTCAACCTTTAAATCCTCTTCGATGAAGTATTCTTTTTGTGGCGAATGATAAAGCGAGATTAAATACTTGGTGCTCATCGAGTCATAAGAACCCGTGTACTTAGGGGGTGTTTGGATGAGGGGCTTAAATTTTAGCCCCGTCACATGCAATGTTTAAATATTATTTTAGAGTATTAAATGTATACTATTTATAAAACTCATTCATAATTGGAGGATTATTTGCGAGATGAATCTAATGAGCCTAATTACGCCATGATTTTACAATGTGATGCTACAGTAAACATTTGCTAATTATGGATTATTTAGGCTTAATAAATTTGTCTCACAAATTATCTTCTGATTATGCAATTATTTTTATAATTAATTCACGTTTAGTCCTTCAAATTGATGTCTAAACATTCGATGTGACATGGACTAAAATTTAGCTCTATGATCCAAACACCCCCTTAATGTTGAGGCGCTACGAGCAGAACCACTTGAAAATAACGTCACATCGCCTATTATTTTTAAGCCGGCACATAGCAGTTATATAACTGGTAGTTTAAAAAATAGAAGCAATTAATTTTTTTTGAACTTGAACGAAAGTGACACTATTGCACCACTTTTAGTGTCGATTCCATTTACAAACTGATACTAGTACATCAGTATCGGTTCATTCTCTTAACAAGTAGTGAAAGTGGCGCAATAGTGCCAGTTCATGACATGAACCGACACTAATGTATTTCATAAACAGAACTAGCATTGTTACGGTACTATAAATCTTTCCCATGCTACAAAAAATTGTATTTCGTTTCATCACCGATTTGCGATTTAGGGTTTAGGGTTTAATATTTTTTAATAACAAATAATAAATGATAGAAAACAAAGGTAGTCATTTTCATGCTAAATAAAAATGTTAAAATACAAAAAATTACTTTTTTAATAATAAATAATAAAATTTTAAACAAAAAGTTATCGGGGTTTACAGTTTATGGTTTATGGTTTAGGGTTGTTGGCACAAAAGATTACGCCTACAGGTTCATATTAGCTTCGAAGGCTAAATAAAGATAAAGATAACTTCGTGCTGGCTCAGGCTCCCGAGAGGGATAATAACCTTGATAGTAGTTTGAGGTGTATTCTTAGTATGAATTTTTGGTCCATATTACAGTAGAAAGGGGCAGGAATTTATAGGCAAAGATACAATAGGAAAATATTATTATATCATGTAGTAACAAGTTCTGGAGGAACCAGGAGTTTTGGTTGGACCAGAATATCTGGGCCTACCATAGAGGCAAATTTTGGACGAACAGGAAGTTTTGGGCTTCGGACAAAACTTCCGAGATGAAATAAATTCTATACAAAATATTATTTTCGTAAGTTCCAGTTGAACTAGAAGTTCCAGGTCCAGAAGTTCAGATTGGACTAGAAGTTCAAGATCTAAAAGTTTCAGACATAAATAAATTAGATATAGAATGTTATTTTTAGAAGTTCTCGGCCTTGACCAGAACTTTTGGGCCGAACGTGCAAATTAGATCTATTGGGTTTTAATATTGATTAAAGGCCCATCAGTGGGCTCTATATAGGAGAGGACGGGCAAAGGCTATTGTTGATGAGGCTATTGGATCTTCCATAACCCTAGTTGTCACCTCTCTCTTGGCCGCACCTACTATGGCCGCACCTTCCCTAGCCTATCACCCGGTACTCGCATATCGGCGTGAGGTGATCTCATTCCTGTACATGTGGATACCGTAGAAGCGACGCTTCTACTGCGGTATTGATCTCCTCGATGTAGAGATGGTGGTGTTGAATAGTCTTCATTATCGACTATTGGATGGAGCTAGGCGGAGTTGATCTAGGGCGAGCTTCCTTATCTCTTCTTCCGTTGTCCAAGTGCATCTCGTTACTAGAGGTAATGATGCATGATCCCATTATTCACATATGATTCTCAGGTTGAACTCAGTAGAAAAACTTTTGTTTTATGCAAGCGTAGCCTTTTTCATCCTCCAACAGAGACTTGGCTAGTTTGCATTGCAGACTGCTTTAGATCACCGGAGATTTTGGATTGTTGTCATTGATGGAAAAGGTTATAAACTACTTACGTGGATGTTGGTCCATTGATCGAGATCTTCTTCAATAGCCACCGAGAAGAAACTGACTGAACTCTAGCATTGTTTTCTAGGTGCTCCAACTTATGAACATAGCAACATCAACTACTAACGATTCACAGGTTGAGTTAGACCAACTACATCGATAGTCCAAGCAGCCAAATTCTCATTACACTAGTCAGATGCACATGCTTTGCAACGAATTCTTATTCTTAATCACAAACATCTATTTAATGCATCACATTTATTCAAATGTTCTTAGTAATATTACAATGAAAGAAACAATGATCATTCTTGTACGAAACAAATCATAAATAAAGATTCAGTTATCATCAAGAAAAACATAAAAGAGTCTTTCTCATTTCCTACAATGTTCACAAGACACAGCAAAATTCGATGTTCACTCTAGACATCAAAATTTCTTGTACGTTATTCTTCCTATCCATGTAAAAAATTGGAGAGATTGCCAAGTTTCACAACTAAAAGATCACTTGATCCTAAATCCAGATTTTAGCTCAGCAACCTCCTCAATACCTCATGCCAAATATTTAGCCTCCCCGATATAAGACTGTGGTGTTAGCTTCAAAAGAGATGTTCATGCCTTTTTTGGTAGGTCGAGACCTTCAATGAATTGCCATATGTTGTCCTTGGTGACAACCTGCCCTCTACTAAATTCCTTTAGCTTCTCATAAGGTTTGGGAATTCCATACCTTTGCATCACCTACAAAGACGGATAGTAGCGCATGATATGAATCAGTTGTGGAAATATGACAAACAGAGATCTAGGGCAACTAAAGAATGCCCATATGTGTCTAAAGATGATGAACACAAGTTGGAGTAGAGTGGTATGAGAGCTTTATGAGGCGAGGGTGTCCCGATATTTTGATGGGACGATAAGATAATTTTGATTGGAAGGAAACGACATTGACGATCCGACTACAACTGTATGATATGTTTTTATTGCGCCTTAGCGATCGATACACCAACTCCAAGAGTTATTGATCTTATCGGTGATCAACCTTATTCCTACAAGCAATCGAAGAACTAGCAAGAACAAGACAAAGGAACAATTAATATTGTTGAATACAAAAGACGCACGAAGGATAGTTAGGGTTATGAAACAAGAAATCGGCGATCTAATCAATCATGGGTTTACATGGAAAAAGTAGCATTGGCTAAATTTTAATCTAATTAAACCCCAAATTACAATAGTTGTTCGGCAAGGATTAAATAGAAGAGGAGAACGGAAATTCGGTCAGCAACAAAGGCAAGCTGAAACATACTCCTAAACTGATTTGGCATGGACTAAAATAGGAAAGGAATAAAGGGATTTTTGGCCAGATATAAAAGCAAGCCAAAATCTCTTCCTAAACCTTCCTAATTGTCCAAAACATGATTTTAATAAAGAGATTTTTGGCCAGCTATAAATACAAGCCAAAATCTCTTCCTAAACCTTCTTAAAATTTCCAAAACATGACTTTATTATATGATGTTATTCCATAGTATGGTTGGAGTAGCACCCCTTTATTAGTTACCATCATTTGGACCTTCGTTCCATTTAAAATTGGTGTTGTCTCTGGAGGCAAAATTTGATTCCATAATTTTTCCACCTTGAACTCTATCTTGTCTTGATCCACGAATGACATGGTGTCATTGTGTAACACGTGTGAAACATCTCCCAATAGATGTCTTGCATATTTCTTCTTGTTCCTTGAGACTAGTTATGAAATTTAAAATAAATGTATCTCATGGTGTAGCATCCATGGTTCAAATATATAAATGTAAATATAACATAGATAACATGCATCTTAGTTTGTCTGCTCACAATCATGGTCATATCTGAGCTAGTGATGTCCTCATCATAGGTCACTGCATCTGATGAAATTGTCTACCGATGAAATTATCTCAAAATTGAACTTTAGGTTATGAGAAATTCACAAATATTGTAAGATGTAGGAGAACATGTCGTTTTTGAATACAACAAATGTAATTGCAATCACATTTGAGTTGATATTTAACAATGAACATACACTAGCTTAAACACCAAAAATCCTAATGAATGCATTAAGGGAAAGGCACGAATCACAATCATAGCACAAGCATCTAACGAGTCAAAATTGATAGTTTAAAAGCATTTCAAGAGGCACTCAGATTTCTTGTATAGGCCACTACAACTCCATGGAATCATAACATAATGAAAGAAACCAGAAATCAAATAGAGGACAAAAGGATTGTTGTCGTACTGTCTATATTGGTTTTGCAAGCACCTCCCATATTTGCTCTAAGTTTTCAGATAATCGGAATTCATTCACCTACTAACAAAGAATTCAACAGCAAACAATGATTCCCATAGTTACAATAAGGGCTAGTGATTTTAACAAAGTTGTCAATTACAAAGCTGACTAAATATCTAAAATTCCAATAGTCCAAAAATGCAAGTATGTTCCATGACCAAAGGAATATCTGATTTTACACTTATAAATCTTCAACAATGTACTCAATCAAGTGCACTAGTCTAACAGTGCCCAGATTTGTAAAAATTCCACGAAGCAATACATTCTATGTTGCTTCATTCGGACACAAGCCTTCATATAACATCTTTAAGAGGTAAACCATGCATTTTCTAGCTTACCCTAACCGCAAAGCTCTAAGATCAGAATTGTATATGCAACTATGTTGCGTGGGAAGTTCGTTGCATTCATTCACCCCAATGTACATGCAGCTCTCTTGACATTTCCTTCATTTCAATAAGCATGAATTATTCCATTGAAAGTCAATGCATCATCCTCCCCGGAAGAAGTATAGCTTGTTTGTTCAAGTGCATCTGACACAGACTACTAATCACAGTGTTGTAAGTTACTAAACTTAACTCAATCCCATGATTAAGCATCTCAATCACCATTCTCAAGGCATCTTCATGATTTCCTTCCTTGAAAAGACCATAAAGCAACTTGTTGTAAGTCCTTCTCATCCCATATAACAAATTCAATGCTCTCCAAAGTCTTCCATAGTCGCACAAACTTCCAATCAATGTGTTGAATGCCACAGTGTTAGGAGGACAATTGTACAGTAACATCTTATCAATTAGATGCTTTGCCCGATCAAACATCATCTTCTTGCAAAACACATCAGCCATGTTCTCTTAAAAAACATCCATGAGGCCCCTCGTCCCCTAAATTCAGAAATAGTACCTAACATCACAACAACAACAAAAAGTAGACCACTACTAATCCATACAATTAAAATCATCAATCCATATACAGAAAATGAACAACATTACAAATAGTTGAGTGATCGATACCTGTAGAATGCCATCGAGGTAGGACCTAGAAACAACCTCCCCAAAGACGATGACGAAGGTGCTCCTCCGATGATGAAGGTGCTCCTTCGATGTCCACGCACGTAGGACCACGCTTCTTGGAACCAGCCCATGAACCTTCCCCTTTCCTCCTCCGCTACCCTTTCCACATCCCCGCAGACCCCACTAAATGACTGCCTCACGGCCCTGGCCCCGCCACACCACACGGTCATGAGCCGCTAGCACTACAGAGGGAGGGCTAGGGTTAGGGTTCAAGGGCCAGCGGACGTGGGGAGGGCGGCATTCGGTGGTTCCGCAGATGGCCTGCCACGAGGAGCATCAGATGTGGAGAGGGTTGGGGGATGGTTGGAGGATGGGCATCACACGCGAGGAGCTAGGGTCCAGCGGACATGGGATTGCCACTGGTCATGCACATATTGAAGAGAAGGAGAAATGAAGGGACACGACATAGCATGTGTGACGACGGTTGTAGGTGCATGCGGAGGGGAGGGAAGGGGAGTGAAGCATGGGTGAGGACGTGATTGCGATGGAGTGTGGGGAACGAGGCGGTTGCGATGGAGCATTGGAGAGGAGGAAATTGCAATGGAGTGTGGGGGAAGAGGTGGTTACGACAGAGCCAAAGCATGGGGTCTGGGGGGAAGGAGGTGAAATGGTCCAACGATGGCATTAGCACGCTGCATGTTGTGTGTTGCAGACATTTGAAACTCTTGGTTTATATTAGTAGATAAGTAGATATTGGGCCATAGTGGGTGGTATGAGAGATATCTACATAAAGGAAGAAAGTGTCGAGTGAGAATGGAATATACGATATAATCAAACTTTGCAGCTTAATACAAGATTTTTTTCTCTCCTAGTTACTTCTTCCTTCTCTCCAAGTCTCTGTCTCCCACGCCTCCAACTCTCTTTGTCTCAAATTATTTGCATCCGAGCATGAGGGTGTCTCTATAGTCCTATAGTGATCAATCCCCACCACCTACATTTGATTGGACTGCTAAGGTTCAAACAAAACCATCATTCAAAAGAAAGATTCAAGTAAAATCCTCGTGCCCCTTGCCCGTTCGGCGCATCGATTTGAAAAAAAGTCATACAACAAAGTAAGAGTTTGTTTAAGAATGAATAAATAGATAAGATAATATATTTCTACTCCCCCACGTGCAGCACATAACTCCTCTACCCATGCACGCATGCGCAGCACCCTCCACTCTCATCGTATCGCCGTCCTCCCCCTCCATGACACACACCACATTGCCACGACTAGCCTTCCTCTCCCAGCCCAGCTCCTCCTCGTGCGCAACTCCCCTCCCAGCCCTTCCTCTCCCTAGCCCAGCCTCATGGTGCCCTGTCCTCTCCCCTCCGCATTCTCCTCTCAACCCCATGCCGCTGCCCACTGCTAGCCTCCTGCCGACTTGCCTCCGCCCGCACTCCCCCATAGCCCTACCTTCTCCCCCACCTCACATCTGCATCGGCGGGAGTAGATCATCTTACTAGGGAATTGGTTGGTCATGATTTGTGAGGAAGTGTCCTGGGTGGGCGAGGGTTGGGTTGGATTTGGATTGGGGTGAAGAGGCGGTGGATACGGAAGTGTTGTCACAGATAGAGGAGTTGGTGCCAATGATGAAGCTGTGGGTGGCGGTGGTGGGGCAGATCCAGCGGCAAATCCCGTCGGAAAAGCACTGGGCCTTCGCCTACTCTATGATGTAGAAGGTCTCACGGAGCTTCATACTCATCATCTAGTAACTTAGCCCTGATCTCAGTAATGCCATAAGTATTCGCCACATGTTTGTCCTCCCGTCTGGTACTTTCCTTCCCGAATTCTAATGTGGTTCACTGTATTGGTCCTATGGTCAATGTAAATTGTTCGATTCTGATTCATCGGTAGAAAAACATGCCCTGGTCTGGATGGATGCATTTTGCTTCTCCAATTTTGTTTGGATCAAGTGATGCTCACCTCTCAGGAGTTGGAAAAATCCCATTTCAGACATGATATTTTATCTGCCATTTTCATATATTGCACGGATACTACATACTTTAGCACCTATTTTTGTGAGGCTCTTAGACCGATAGCTTCCACTGATCGCTTGCTCAAAACCATATCAAATGTCCTGGAACTCTCAATACCTGGAAAAGTTGGCATTGGACTTTTGTTCTCAGATTTTGAGAATTTAGTCTTGAAGCTCAAAGGTAAACAACTCGTTTGTGTGCAGCATGTCATACTCGATTCTCCTAATTTTACATGTTCATCAACATCTCCTTTCTTTTCCTGTACAGGGCAACAATTTTTACTTGCTCAAATTGAGAAGTTTTGCTCAAATCCTATTCAATTTGCATCAAACGATCAATTTCATGAAATTGTCATCTTTCTTCACCAGACCGATGGACTATCCCTGTTAAAAATCGAAGAGGCACTGTTTTTGCTCCTACACCATATAACAAGTATGATATTTAGACCATGTTTGGGACAACTCCCATTTTTTGGAGTAGGATCAGCCTAGCTCCAAGAAATCTTAGAGCTAGAGTTGTAGATGGATTAAAGGTATTTAATTGATTGATTTAGTTTTTATTTTACACTAAAAATAAAAATTTAAACTATTTTATTATATTACACAAACTCTAGATTTAACATGAATTTTAGAGTTGGAGCTATAATAAACATGCTCTTAGTCAAGATATTCAGTTGTTGATTAGTCAAATTTTCTATGCTTTGGTTTCCTCATATCTGTTTCATCAGTTGCATTTCTCCCCAAATCTCCACTAATCTTAACTAATATAAAGCGGCTAGATGGTCCGTTCCTCCGCTGCTACGCACCCCCCACACAAAACCATCCCCCGCTGCGCGCGCAGCGCAACCTAACCGTTCGCCGCATTTATGTGCGCGCACAGCGCATCCTGCGAAAGAAAAGAGGAAAAAGGAAAAAGAAAAAAAAGAGGAAAAAGAAAAAAATGTATTTTTATATTTCAGTCTTTTAATTTATGTATTTTGTACGAATGTACAAATTTTGTTTTAAAACCCTTAAATTTTTAAAATCTATACAAAAACATAAATTTTACGTAAAACTTTATTATAAAATAAGATTCTGTTACAAAAACTATATATTCCAAGGGGAAGTTTGGTCCATCTGTCTAGGGATGAAAACGGAGCGGAAAGTTTCCGTCCGTTCCGGGAAAAAACGGAAACAGAGAGGGTTATGCGGAAACGGATACGGAAAATTGCGGAGCGGAAACGGAAACGGAATTTTTTAAGCGGAAACGGAAACGGAACAGCGGTTTCCGACAGAAACGGATACGGAAACGGAATATTCCGCATAACAAAAACGGAAAGTTTCCGTTTTCACAGTTTTTACTGCATTATATAGAATATTAGCTTTTACTTTTTTACATTATATAAAATTTAAACTATATTCTATTCATAAAATATTAAACAATTTAATTTAAATTAATATATAATTATTTTCTAAAAATAAATAATATATATTCATTATAAATAAAATAAAACTTGTTTTTACTTTATTATATGTATTTATCATTTATTAATATGTGTGTAAATTGAACCTATTTATTTGTTTATCGTACTTTTTTCATATATTAAGGGTTTTTTATAATTCCGATAGATATTCCGTTCCGTATTCGTATCCGCTCCTTATTCGGTCCGTATTCGTTTCCGATGATATCTGTTTTCGTATCCGTTTCCGGTATATCCGTATTCGTTTTCGTTTCCGTAAAAAAATACGAAAACGGATATGATAGCACTCATTTCCGTCCGTTTCCGCTCCGTCCTACATCTGTCCCCCCTCCCACCCTCCATGCGCGCAGCTAGCGTCCGCCATCCCCTTCTGCACGTGTGCTTCTTTCCTTCTGCGGGCAGCCCACATCATCTCCCTCCGCTCAGAGCCCACGTCGCTCAATGTCACAACTGCTCCCCCTCCCATGCTCCCTCACGATGTGCACTGGATTTTTGTTCATCCGATCCCACTCTCTCTCTCTCATCGTGCGTAGTCTTCTTTGCTCTGCGTGCATCCCACATCGCTCAATGCTACCAGAACCGCTCCCCTTCCCTCCCTCACTTTGCGCAGCAGCGATTCGGGCGATGGCGACGCGCACAGGCGAAGCGCGATTGGTGCGGTGGCAGCATACGGGTGGGAGCGGCGGCGACCTGTCTTTCGAAGGCGATTTGTGGTGGCGATTTGGGTGGCATCGCCACGCATAGGAGGAGCATGGCTGGTGCGGCGGTTGTGGTGGCATTGAAATCGATGTCCATGGGCTGAAGAGGCATGGCGACGGGAGGCGCTCGTGGGTGCGCGTGGATGCAGCGACAGGCGTGTCAGATGCGATGGAGGTCGCCAAGCCGACGCTCATGCGATGACTTGACCTGCCCGCATGTGACCTCTGTCTCATTGACCCCTCTTCATCTATCTCTATCCCTCCACCATCCTCGGTCGTGAGCGCGTCATCGTCTGCAATCTCTAGCGGATATGGTGCATCATCACTACTGACGAGGCGCTTGTCATCTCTCACCGTCGCTCCTGACTCCACCACCACCATGCCCCCACCGGCGAGATCTGCCATAGGTTAGCTCCACAGACACCACGTTGCACGGCCCACCTGCCCTTGGCCATCGGCGCCACCACACCCCAACCGGCACCGCCCCTGCCCACCCTACCTAACCCGTCCAATACATAGCACCCTCTGCCTACCCCGTCTCTCCCTATTCCCATGGAAAAATTTGGCCCCTCCCACCCGAGCGGCGCATGGTAGGCGCCTCCATCTCAAAGGTACATCGCAGCCACCCCTAAAGAAGTCTGCAGACACTGCCCCTGTAGTATATCAGCGCTGCAGCTGGATATGGCTCCGCCGTCTACATGCAAAAGCATGTTGCTTCTGTCCTGCACGTCTGCAAGCGCACCACCACTGCCTTGTTGAATCCCATTGTCGCAGTTCTGCTTGTTGCTTGATTAGTGTAGCCAATGTTTTATTTGTGATTTGTTGGTTCATTCGCTTGATTTCGCAGCCACCACCCTACTGTTTTTTATGAATAGAACTCGACATCATGTGCACTGAAAAACTAGCATTGGAGTTTGATGGGATTTTATTGAACCTGTTACTATAAATAGATGTGTCATTTTGTTTAGCCTTGTAATTATTCTGTATATGATGCACATTTATACATGGAAAATGGTGAATGAAAGTCTGTCCCTGAGTAATGTGCTTCTCTGGTTTGGCAAATGGTAAATGAAAGTGTGTCATGTGGCATAGCTATTTGGCTGCTGCTAGGCACTGAATCAGTTCTCTCCAATGCATAAGGCAACAAAGATTCATTGATACTCATGTTACCTTAAACCATCCATTACTTCTACTATTTTGAACTCTGAATCTTATTAATTGTTTCTTACTTATTTGTTTTGTCCAATACATAATTTCACTTTTTTAATTACTGGACTTATTTTGTGGCTATCTTTTCGAATTGGCAATACCTGAAGAAGTATGGGATTGTGGTTCTTCCATTAGAGTACTAGATTTCAGTAACAACTACATTGAATCAATTCCACAAGAAATCGCTGCTCTGAATTCTTTACATGTAATTTCATTCCCAACATGTTGGTTGAGGCATTTTCTTCATTCATAAGGAAATATAATTGAAAGTATCATCATTTCATATTGTCGAAGTTGATCCTGACTACTAATGATATAACTGATGGGAACATTTCCTAGGAAGGTCTATTGTGTCTTCAAACTGTCCAGAGCATCGTTCCCTAGGACAGGAGGCCCTTGGCTGTGGAGTTCGTACTCGACGCGGGTGGAGCCGCTCACCGCACTATTGTGAAGAGCAGAGAGAGACTTTAGAGAACGGGGGAGACTCTAGATAGAATTGAGGGAGACTATAGAATAATACTTCCCATTTCTTGCTTTCACCTTAAGGACTTATATCTTTACTAGTGAGAGGCCCGTGCGTTGCAACGGATGCATAATTTTAACGGCAATATATTTAGAACATGATATATTTGTCGAACACATTTGTTTAGTAATATTGCGACGATAAGAAACAAAATAATATATTATTCTTCAAAACAATACATAGAGCTATCATTTCTATATAAAGTGTCATTGCATATTTATAATTACAGATCTGGTATGAAATCATACAATATACTATACAGTGAGCACATCGTCTTTTATCTACTCAGTGAGCACTTCCTTGTAGACGATATTCTTCGTTAGCGTGCTTGTTGAATTGATACCCCTATTTGTTTCCGAAGCGGCGAGTATTTTGATATTGCTACGAGAAGTTGCTCGTGACAGAGCTACATATAATTGTCCATGAGAGAACACCGGGTTCGGGAGGTATATTCCAACATGCGGTATTGTTTGACTCTGTGCTTTATTAATTGTCATTGCAAAACTCACCCTAACAGGAAATTGACTCCTCTTAAACTTGAATGGGAACATCTCATCATCGGAGGGGCACAAGGGTATGCGTGGAAGGAAGACTCTCTCACCAGCATGTTGTCCCAATACAATTTCAGCATCAATAGTATTTCTTTGAAATGCTCGGACTATCAACCTAGTCCCATTACACAGACCATTGGCTGGGTCAAGATTTCTGAGCAAAATCACAGGACAATTAACCTTGAGTTTTAATATATGTGGAGGTAACCCATTTGGCGTTAATGAATTCAAGAACTCAGACGAATAATGGTTGCATGGATCATCGACTGCTCGATCATGACTGTGATAAATCATGTCGTCACCAAGAAAACGTTCGATAAGCTTCATGTTTATTGCATCAACGTTCTCATTCCTCGTTGACAAAATAGCTCGAGATGTGATGTAGTCTGCATCAGTCATGTTTGCACCTAACATTGGAAATACCATGTCAATAAGACTATCAATGTCTGATTCTGCACCAGTGTAGGGTACACATATTTCGTCGGGTAAATTTACATAGTCATCGTCGATGGTCTCTTCAATGCCATTGCCAATCCATAGTAGGTAGTCTGAAAACCATATATCTGATCGAGCTCTCATGTTATGGACAAGTCTCAATTGATGCATGTTATCCCATAGGTAAGATCTACACAATGTTGCATTTACAATTTGAGCCCTATTCCCCTTTCGTATAACTGGAAGAACTTGTCTAAAATTACCTCCAAAACCATTGTTTTGCCTCCAAATGGTAGATTGGGCTTTTCCATTATGTCCCTCATGCTCTTGTCCAACGCCTCAATTGCCTGTCTTTTG
This sequence comes from Zizania palustris, assembly GCA_019279435.1. Lineage (NCBI taxonomy): Eukaryota > Viridiplantae > Streptophyta > Magnoliopsida > Poales > Poaceae > Zizania > Zizania palustris. The sequence goes on from JAAALK010000290.1 coordinate 35,330,014, forward strand.
TCATGGACACTTCATCCCATAATATAAGCGAAGCTTTTTGAAGAAGCTTCGCAGTACCACTTTGTTTGGTGAAGTTACACACTGCATTATCTTGTATGCTTAGTGGTATCTTGAACCTTGAATGAGCCGTCCTACCTCCAGGCATGATGGAAGCAGCAACACCAGATGTTGCAGTAGCAATAGCTATCTTCCCCTCGCTACGGACTTTTGCTAATAAAGCTTTGTACAGAAAGGTTTTTCCTGTTCCTCCTGGACCATCAACAAAAAACACACCTCCACTATTGTTGTCAACGGATGATAGTATAACATCATAAGCATATATCTGTTCTGCATTAAGAGAGGATGTGCTCGCTAGTAGCTCATTATCCACCTGTATAGAGGACTCTTCACAAATCTCCCTCACCTCACCTGCCATGGCGTCATATGATTCATCAATTTCTGGAAGAGGAAATGATGTTATCTCTTTACCCATTGACTGAAGCAATTTTCTTATATCCAATAACACCTTTTGTTCAACTGCATATGCATCATCTGGGATCGTCGGATGTCATCAGACATTGCTTCGAAGTGTTTGTTCCAAAGTCCACGCACATCGCTAGGATCACAATATACCAATATTGTAGCAAACAACCTTCGGAGGGACGAAAGCATATGAAATACTTCAGCTTCAGAGAGGCACTCATCAATGCTGTTATCTGACTCAATAATACCTCTTTTCTCAGCGCTTTCTCGAAATGTAGGGTATACAATACCATCATATGTCCTCAAATTCTCAAATGAAGTAGCACCAACCACATGGTTTAATAGCACCCTCAAGTAGTATCTCTCTCCCTCTGCTGGATGTGCTGAGATGATCCTCCCAACCTGCGTGTTTCGTTCTCTTATTTTCCAAAGCTTACGTCCAGGCAACCACACTGCATATTGTGGGAAATCCCTATAAAGTAATGTGCGTGCCCACGTAAATTCTTGATTTGCCTTGAAATACTCAGTCAACATGGTTCTTGAGGCACCCTGTTGGTCGAGAACTTCACGTACATCAGCATTCTCTCTATAGGACACAAGATGCATTCCTGGGAGGTGGAGCTGTAACTGTAGCACTGGTGGCGAAATCCCGCTAAGATCAAATCCAAATATTCTCCACAATGCCTCCTGTGGTGTTACCCACCTAGCATCCCTATATTCATTGATCTCATTAATCTCGCGGTTTTCATCAGCTTCATTGACGGACACAGACACCCTATCATGACCCTTATAAATATACTTGTAGAGGTACTTAACAGCCTTAATACTTGAACAAACTTCTGCATTGATGTGACAGTCATACCTTCTTAGAAGCATGGGATTATATGGAACAACCCATCTGTTGTCTAAGTCATGACCTCTCACTCTTACCCTTTGTCTGTCATCTCTTCTCCTATAGATAGGGTAAGAATCTTCGCCTTGGATAGTTGTGTCACTAAATTGGCGTGGATAATAGCACTTGCAACTACCATTTTTCATGCATGGACTCTTCCTCTTTAGTGGGCCACACGGGTCATGCATCATATGTTTCACTACCATTTCATATAGCTCCGGGTATATATCCTTATCTGGAAGTTCTGCTGATATAACATTATCATACTCATCGGGAAAACTCAATTTATATGTTGACTCCATGATAAGGAGGAAATGTGCATGTGGTAGACCCCTTTTTTGGAACTCGATAACATGGACTTGTGCTGCAATGATTCCTAGGATATGTTTACGAAATAGCTGGAATTTGAGATCCTCTAGCTTGGCTTTAAATACACGCACAACAAGATCAGGACGATCTTGTGGTGTTTGGCCAGGTGCAAGGTCCCTACTTATCTCTTCCCAATTAGGATTACAAGTCATTGTGATAAATATGTCGGGTTTTCCATACTTCTGCACCAAGGCCATAGCATCCATGTATCTTCGTCTCATATCCCTCCCGCCACCGATAAACGATGCAGGTAGGACCCATCTTTTTCCCAATCTGCTAGCTCTATGTTCTCCAACAGATACACTATCCATCAAGCCCTGGTAAAGATCTGCACGAATTTTCTTCTGATTGTATAAGAAGTAATTCAGTAGAGACGTTTCAATTTTTATGTAGGTATCAACTACAAACTGTTGGAATAGACGTCTCCCATGCAAGACCGTGTTGAAGATTCCACTACGCATCTGGAATTTATAGCAATAATACTCGCGCATCGAAACAAAAAACTTGCTGGTAGTATCTACAAAGCAAAGAGAAATCAGTTAGGTGATTACCGTATGGATTAATAGTATCGCAATAACATGAATACGAGTCACTTAGCTAACCTGAGTTGTCAGGATTTCTTTGTCGGCTTGTACTTATCTGACTAATGTCAATACCTTCTCTCGGTATATCAGAATGCCAACCGAGCTCTGCTCTTGGAAAAAATAGGGGGTATGACAAAGGGTCGTAGCACCCATCACTCGGTCTAATTGAATAGTAGTTGTTGTTATTGCCAAACAAGGTGATGCTACGATCAAAATGTTTATTAATATCATTGCCCTCAACCCACACAGCAGCAACCTCTGATGTTAATGGTCTGTTATAAGTTCTCTGGTCTAGCTTATAGTCCATATTTAGCACAATACGATATTCATCAACGTCTTCAACCTGTCCCAGGCTTCTGAATGTCTCAGAGTAGGGATTATCTCTCAAAATATGTACCAAACATCTAATAATAGATATGTCCCTTTCTCTATATATCTCATCTCGAGCACGACGGAAACGATGTGATAAGCTAGGATCACCATCATAGAAGTACAACTGCAAGTGGCTAGGTTCATTGTCTCCATTACCAAAAGAATGTATGTTATGGTACATCTGCCCATGCGCTTTAAATGTGTACACTCCATCCCTTGCACTTGCGAGGTTCTTGTCATAATCACAGTACATTGTGGTGAAGGAAAATGACTGTTGAAATATCTAATATTCTCCATAAAGTGTTGTGATTGAATGTCTTCACCTGTGTACAACCGTCGAAGCTCCTCAGGTGGCTCAGGCATTTGAAGTTTGACCTTGCCATTCATACAACAAAATCCTGGTGGCTCATATTCAAACCTCTTCGCACCACAATGACGATAGTCTGGCTGAGTCTTTAAAAAGTGAGCGCTACCAGGTAGGTTCTGGTAGACAACATCGGTTGTATCGAGGTTGTTAGATCCTATCTCAGAGGCATGTGGTGTATTACGAACAACACAGTTTGGACCAAGAGTTCTTCTTCTTGCTCGATTTTGCTGGTTACGTTTTTCCCGCATAACATGCCTTTGCTCATCTGTCATACTTACTGAATATCGTTGGTTCTCTCGCCTCGCTTGCCTCTGTTCATCCGTCATACTTGCATATCGAGCTTTATCATGTGCACGTCTTTTGTTTCGTTGCTCTGATGTCAATCTTGCATAGCGTGCTCTTTCACGTGCACGCCTTATCTCAGCACGATCTATCGATCGGTCAAGTTGAGTTTGTTGAACAGATGGAATTGCTTGTTGCTCTTGTGAGTCAATGGTTGAAGTTGCTACTATAGCAGAATTTGCACCTGCACAAAGTTTATGTAATCACATGAGACATAATTTTTGCTATTAGTAATTGCACAACCCACATTGCAGTAGTTTATACCATTAGAGGTTTGTCCTTGAAATAATCCCGCTGATGTAAGGGTACTTTGCGTAGGAACAACAAATGAGGACGGTGGTCGATATGGCACATTTTCACCGTCCGATGAACTTTCCGATGGAGTTTGTGATGGTTGTCGAATACAAATTCCAGAAGGGCCGTGAGGCAAATTGTTACAACGATTTCTCTTTTGTCTATGACGACCATCGATAACTAAAAATTTAAAACGAGTACACATTTTCAGACAATAATTTTAGTGCAATGTTGTAGCACAAATATCTGAATAGACAAATAAACATGATAAATTAGGCGCATAAAATATAATAACCTTCTTTCCCCTCTCTCCTCGCTATATTTTCTGACATGGTTGATAGCTTTGTTATCGCGGCGTCGAGCGACCTGTTGATTGCATAATTGGTTAACCACCAAACAAATGATACTTGAGTGGAAACATTAGAGATGGAACATGATTTTAATTCAGATAAGTGTTTGAGTTTTTAATTTATTTTTCTTGGTACCAAAGAGTGATTTAGAATACTTGTTTTGGATGAAAGGGTTATTTTGAGGGTTAGGATTACAAATTTGTTATTTAAATAGAGCATTGGATGATTATTAATCAAGATTGGATCTGGAGATTGTGTCAGAGAAAAGAAAATATTCTTCAAGGTTAGGAATGAGAGTATTACAGTGAATGATGTTTTCAGTTTGTAATTAAGCGTATTTGAATTTGAGACATGTATCCCAATACAAATATTACATTGAAATAACTTCAAAGGGAATACACAATAGATTCAACGAATGATCACAAAACCAAATACCACATTCAAATAACTTCAAAGGGAGTTCACAATAGATTCAACGAAATGAACACAAAAACCAATATTACATTCAAATAACTTCAAAGGGTGTACCCAATTGAAATAAACACAAAACATCCGAATATGGGGAAGTACATAAACAACGCACACCACAATACACACACAAGACTGTAACACTATGGACAGTCAGATCCAAAAATCGTTGCAAAATATCTCCATCTAGCTTCCATGAACCTATTCACAAATCTTAGATCCATAGTTCCTGAACTCACACGTTGTCGTAAGTCTGCATTTATATTTCGAAGAAAAATAATTAACAATAAGTTTAATATTATATGATGTATTGCCATTATTCTTATCTTGTGTTTGTATTGTTGGAACTACTTACTTTGCAAAGGTAGTATGACTGGATGAATTGGATTAAACTTGACTGTAGTGTGTTCTGAAGTCTCTAAACATCCTATCGCCAAGTAGAACAAATATTAGTGTAATTCATCACTATATCTTTATGAATGATAAAATGGGTTAGAACTGAATTACTATGCTTCTTATGAAGTCGAAGCATGGTTCCTAAAACAATGTGGTTGTTACGATGAGCTTCTGTCCATTCAGACATGTGATTAGTGAGGGAGTCACCCTAAATTCCAACAACCATCATGTTCAAGCTAAAAAAGATCAAATGCTCATTAGCTTTCGATTTGCAAAAACAATGTGATTGTTTATGACGATATAAGTGGTTGTATCTAACTTATGAATTACCTAGTGTCCATCAGTGTTATCTCCCTATATAGACCTCCAAGTCGTTCCAATTTCCCCCAATAGACAACCACTCCAGCTATGTCTGTGCAAATAATCATATCATACTATAAGTAAGACAACTATTTTTTTTGAAACTATGCATCGCCGATTTAATTTACGTACGTACCCACAAATATTTTATTCAGATGAATCCACGCGTCATGAAACGTCAATAGATATTTTGGATAGGGAGGGAATTGGATTGGAAGAATGTATGGCTCAACTGTTGTATTTCTTCGAAGAGAACCTTCATAGGCATGGGCAATGCTCCGATAGTACAATGCCTCTTCAAGATTGGGTTGAAAATATAGACAATGAATAGTATAACATTGTCCTTCATTTAGGAGAATGTTAAACCTATGAACTTCCTACCGCTCCCATGCAATGACTTCTATTTTAGCACCCTACGTATAATATTAGGGTTTAGAATAGTTCATATGTTAACACTATGTAAAATTTAGTCCAACTTGTGTGCAACTTACAGTAATATCCATTAAAATAAATCGTTGTTTTTCTCCATATTCATCAGGGAGAAACTTAACATCTACTCTGGCGACGGCACTCCATGGATAGTTTATGTGCTCGAACTCTATCTCGTCAAATTTCATAAACCTTAACAAAAAATGAAATTTAGAACATCTTTCATCGTTGCAGGAAAGTTGATTTTAGTAATATAGGCTCACCTAGGTACCACCGTATTACGAGTTGGAGGGTCGGCATAAGTTCTCTTTCGCATGCCAACCATTTAATATATCTAAGAAATTCAACTATATTATAATGTTTTATCTAGCGGAATTATTTGACAAACCAGATATAAACACATTATTTGACAAATAGAATAGAAACACATGTAAGAATAAAAATAGGGGAAAATCTTTACAGAATAAAAGGGGGAAATATTAAAGAAATAAACAGGATAATTCATCGAAAAATGCCAAAAAATCAAAAAATACAGAAACACAATTATGAAATATATAGAAAATTATAAAAAAATCATGAAAATGCTGAAAAAAAATTAAGAACAGTGGTACTGAACATGATGAATCATACAAAAGTTTCCTCACATCTAAATTTACTTTATCTTAATTTTGATCATTTTTCTTATTTTATAGGGAATAATAAAAAAGAAAATGCAATTATAAAATTATAGAAATTATTAAAAAAACAGCTGACACAGTACAGTGAACAGGCCAAAGTAACTTGGGCCCAAGACAGGATTTTTTACTCTTTTGTGTTTATATTGGCTGATGTTTTTATTGGCTGATGTTTTTATTCAATATATGTTTTGTGTTACTCATGTAATAATTGGAGAATGTCACGATAATTAGGTTTGCAATGATGGTATTATTACTCATAGGAAATGAACATCTCATAAGCAGATAAGCTAGAGATAAATCAGGTTTAAACCATGCACATCCTATATCAGATTCATGAACCAGATGTGCCTAAATGCTATAGCATAAAAATTTAGATAGGTACAACAGTGGTATCATTAGCAGTAAGAAATAAAAATAGTTCATTAAGAAACAAAAAACAATTATTTTCTAATGTGGTTCAAATTTAATCGAAAAAATATAAACTTAATAAGGTGGATGAACAAAATTATGATTAAACAGTGGTTGCACAGCGAAATTCTTAAACAAAATAGCACATGTTTAATCAGCATAAAAATCAGTAAAATTATTCTGAATTTTTAATGACTTCAAAAATTTCACTCTTTAATCTAAATAAGACGTTGGTCTTATAAAAATCAGTAAACATCATAGAAAAGCTCTAAAAATTCTCATAAAATTCGGAATAATACTACTGAATGTGATGAAATTTACAAAATTATCCCCGCATCAATCTTAATTTTATCTGATTTTTGGGCATTTTTCTTATTTTCCAGAGGATAAATAAAACAGTAAAACAATTTTTAATTCAGGAAAATAAACAAATGGTTTTCAGCCCACACAGTGCAGAACCTGGCCCAAAACAAAATTTTGCGCAGGCCGAAGCCTTCCTGGGCCCAGGCCAGGAATTCGGCGCGCGCGCGCGCCCGCAACCTGGTCCTGGGCCAGGAAATCCCCCTCCCGCCTGGGCTCAAAGCAGGCCTTTTAATCCTGGCCGTCGGATTTGATCCGACGGCCAGCCGCCATTCTCGCCCGTATAAAAGGCGCCGCGCACCGGGTTCAAAACCCTTGCCTCATTTTCCACTCCCCCGGCCCGAGAGCGATAGCGGCGAGCGCGAGCGGCGCGCGGCGGCGGCCACCAGCGATCGGCCGCCACCGGCGGTCGGCCGCCACCGGCTAGCTCGCCGGAGCACCGCGCTCACCCGAGGGTGAGCGGGGCTCCATCGAGCTAGCCCGGGCGGCCAAAACCCGAGGTCCCGAGAGGGTTCGCCGGTCGCTTCCCGGCCTCCGGCGAGCGGCGGCGCGGCGGCGGCGGAGTCCCGGCGAGCGGCGGCGCCATGACCCGAGAGTGAAGGTGAGCCCGGCCCCTCACTATTAGATTAGGGTTAGGGTTAGGGTTAGGGTGAAAACCCTAACCCTAACCTTCGGTTTTTTTTTGTTTTGATGTTCTGATTTCCTCTCCTCTCTTACCCGAAGGTGGACCCAGCCCCAGTGAGCGGCGGCGCGACGACCCGACGGTGGAGCGGGCGAGCGGCGTCGAGTGACGGTGAAGCGGAGCGGGCGAGCGGCGGCGAGCGACGGTGAGCGGCGTTAGGGTAGGGTAGGATCTGAGCAGAGGGAGAGAGCAGAGCGGAGAGATGAGTAAGGTAGAGAGGTCGGGGTTTTGAAGTGGGGTGCACGGTCCTAGTCCAGGCACTTGCGCTGCGCTCGGACTTGGTCCAGGCAGTTGCACTGCGCGGGATGCGCGGTGAGGGGGGCGTGCGGTCGAGGCGGACCGGGGAGGGGGGGCGCGGTCGAGGCGGGGAGGTCGCGCTGCGCACGATGCGCGGTGAGGAGGGCGCGCGGTCGTGGTGGACCGGGGAGGGGCGCTGCGAGCGCAACTGCCTAGACTCGGGAGGGGGGCGCGCGGTCGAGGCGGACTGGGAAGGGGGGCGCGCGGTCGCGCTGCGCGCGATGCGCGGGGAGGGGGGCGCTCTACCGAGGCGGACGGACGAGTAACTCGTCTCTTTTATATAGTTAAGATTTATAGTGCTAATAGATCTAATCATGGAAATACTAATCAAGGAATTAAATCATCTAATCATGGAAATGACTAATCTTAACTAATAGGGAATCCAATATTTAACTACAAAACATAATCCTTAACTAACTTGGAAGCTAAATCCTAATCCATCAAGGGTCGGTTGATCCTTGTGCAGGCTAGGGGCTATAGCTGGTCCAAGCCAGCCGTGGCAGCCCATGACATCTCTCACCTCCTTTGAAGACTAGAGAGGTCGTGCTAGGAAACCTTGTGACCCTCACGCCAAAAGGACATGGATAGTGTACTGAAATCCTAGGTGATCGTCCTGAGTGACGCTAGCCACTACGTTCCTAGTACGACATCGTAGTCGACTAGGGGTAGTGCGTAGAAATCTGCTTGAAAAGCTTCATTGCCTATCTTGAAAATAGTGTCGTGATACATGCCTGGGCATGACACGCGCTCACCGGTGGCCAACTTTACCTGTAGCTGGTTGTGAGGGAGTCGATGTAGGACGGTGTGATCGGTTGCCTTCTCGGAGATGATGTTGTGGGTGGCACCCAAGTCGAGGAGGGCAAGAAGCGAGGTGCTACCTATCTACACATGTACTTGCATTGACTCGCATGGACGAACACTAGTGATGATGTGGAGAGCGATCTGTGGTTTGGTGTCTGTGTGGTCGGATAGTGTGGAGTCATCGTCAATGGCCAAGTCAATGAGGAAGATGCGGGGGCAAACCCTATAGTGGCCATGACCAAATTTCTCGTTGCAGTTTGTGGGATCGAAATGGCAACTAGAGGAGGGTGAATAGGCGCCTCAACAAATTTTTGTGAAGTAGATGGCCTACTCAAATCACCCAACGCACCTCAAGAATCACAAATTCAAATTTGAGCAGAACAGTACAAAAAACGTTGCAAGAATTGAACCAAAACACAATTCAGAACAAATCAGAGTATGGATTGCCGAATTAGCTCAGCCGGAGTTTGAATCAAGGAAGTCAGAGTATGAGATGCCGACTCGAGCAATTCGATGGATGAAACGCCGACTTGCTCAGAAATTCACAAAACAGAGTCTAAAGCCTTTGATTAATCACTTGAGTATGTTCTGATGAGGTTCACACACTTTGAAATGTGGTCAGCACAGGAAACAGTACTCAGTTCAATCTTTTTCAGAAATTTACTCAAACACTTCAGTTTAAAATTGCTCAATCAAACACTTTTATCAATCATTAAATTCAGATCAGAAACACTTGATGGAGAAAACAGAATACTCAACACAGGAGGTCTGAATTTTGTCAAGTGATGTTTAGCACTGAAAATAGCAGTAGATCAGTACATAACACTAAAAATCAAATCAGAGATTAAATGTTATAAGCACACCAATCAGTTGCAGCAATTGAAACTAGTATTTAAATGAAGATCTGAGTTAAACAAAGTTTCTAACTTCAATCACTCAATTGCTATCTCAATTATCAGATTAACAGATTGAACAAAAATATATTTCTTACACTAAATCAGATTTGTTCAGACTTGAAAAACAGTTTTCAGAACATAATATCTTTCAACTAGTGTTTCAGAAATCAGAAATGAACATTACTTTTGATATAGCACAGCACCTTTCTTCTTTCTTTTAAAAACTTACTGACCAAAAACACAGCTCTGAATTCGGATTCAATACATATAGAAACTTTGGAATCAATTTCATTTAGTCTCTCTACTCAATCAAACAGACAAGAAGGTTCTTCAGATTTGACCAAAATTTGAACTCATCTAGAATTCAGCAACCCATTGAGGGAAAGTAATTTATGTATTCATAAACAGTCAATAGCAGAAGTGTTTCAAATTCAATCAAACAGTCCACTTCAGATGTGCATTCAGAACAACAATCCAAAAATGTTTCAAAACTTTTCAGGTCTAAAAACAAAACTTCAGGTTCACTCCTAATAGAATTTGATTTCACAGTAGAGCTAGAAAACTGGTTTAAAGATGGATTACAGAACAAATGTAACTTCAGAAACCTTCTAAACAACAGAACAGACTTGAAACAAATCACCTAATTTAAATCACAAGACAGAATCCTGTTCAACATATTTGAATTGATACTTTTGGAGTTCTAAGGGTCAAGCAGCAAAATCAGTACAAGATAACAGAATTGAGGAAACTGAGAATTCAAATCAGATTCAAATACTAAAACTAAACTGACTGAATTTAAAACTAACACTCAAACTTAGTGACATAAAATCTTGTCACAACCTTGAAATAGGTCTTTCAACAATAGTTAAATGTGGTGATCTCCGAAACTGAATACCCATCCATTAGAAAATTTGAAGTAATCATCTCAGAATGACACAAGTTCAAAGCTACCAAATCAATTCTGAGATGGAGAAATAAACTTAACAGCAGGAATCTAAAAGAAGATGGAAAGATTGAACTAAATCCAAACTTGAAACACAACTAATTACTGTTTCAAATCTACAACGAATCAAACAGAATTGCTTAGATCTTATCCACACACAAACAGTCAATCACATATATGAAACAGAACCGCACAAAAGGATACTTGATGAACTGAGATCAAACATATTCAGTTCCTAAATCATGGAATTCATATGAAAACTAAACTGATTCAAGGATCAAACATATTCAGCATATATGACAAACATATCCAGATGTAATAATCTCACAAAGAAACAATCTAAATCATCAGAAATTTTCAAAGAAAATAGATAATAACTCACAGTTTTACTCGCTGGAATTAGGAGCACAATACGTTGAACAGTTCTTGTTGACACGGGTCTGTAGCGAAACTGAAAATCACCAGCGATCACTATTCCTCGTCAAGAACACATCGCTAAGAGAGTTTTTCTGATTTGATTGGAAAAATGCTGAGCAAAAAGTGTTTCTCCTGAGTTGTATCCGGCTACAAGACATGGGGGGATAATATCCTACCTGCCCTCATGTTCTAGAAGCCACAATTTACATAAAGCCCCTTGACAAATTCTGAAATACTAGTTCTGAAAATACCCTATTAAACCTAAAGGAAAAATTACAAAAAGACTCTCTGTTTAATATATTTTCAGAGTAGTCCCACTCCAAAAAATATACCAAAAGGATACACTAAGAAACTGAAAATTTTAAACTAATTCTAGACACCTATTTATTGAATTAACAAAAACATTTAAAGTTTCGACGGTTTTCAGCAAAAACCGACAAAGCCTCTCCTGATCATCGATGCTCGTCGTCAGTCCACGAACCCGACTGCCAGCAAGTCTCTCCCTCTCTCGATCCTTCGAGCCGCCTTGTCACTTGAACTGGCTTCCCTTTCGCTGACTCGATCGACGCTTCGTCTTGATCAATCTTCAATTCACGTCTTGTTCAACCTCCATGCGTACATCAGAGTCCACTCTCAACTTCGACTGACACCCTCGACTATCTGGCATTAGACTCCCCGTTTAACCCTAATCCCGTGCCATTGACAATTGATGAGTAACTCAAGCCTGCACACACAAGACAAACACGGACACACACACAATATCCAGAGCATCCAGACACAACCCATGAATTCACCCTGTTAATCACTCATCATTACCTTGAACAATAGTGACAAACCTCACTGTGTTCCTCAATCTCCTCCTTGATGAGTGCATTGACAACACAAGATCCAAAAGGAGTAAAAAGCAAAGGTTCAGCACACAAGTGACCATGAAAGCTCTAAAGAGAGCAAAGTGAGAAAACATGTCACTTGCCAAATGATAAAGCAAAAACTACCTCAAAAGCTCAAAAGATCACAAATTCACCAAAAAAACTCAAGTACTCTCCCCCTTTGGCAATGCAGACATCATGATAGCCCCATGAGTCGAGAGAGTAAAGTGACCATGCAATGCTTCCAGAATATGATTAAGTCCAATTACAGTACAAGTACTTCTTGTGCCTCACAACCTATCCTGACTAAACTGTATGGCAAGCTTTGAATAAACACAATCTAAATATTCGTATGAGCAAGCATTTTGAAGTTTAAGCAAATAAAATCATCACTACCCAGACTAATGTACTAGACATGGCAAGATAAGAGATACAAAAGCTAATCACAAACAAACTCGAAAAGCACATCCCACTACAAGGAGCTGCAGCAAACTTGATATGTGAGAAAATTAAACCTTTTATTTTATTATCCTTTTTTTAATGCCAGGGATTATTTGCAAGTCAACCTTATGCTAACCGATCAAGCCAAGTGTTGGTGCAAATGTTACGCCAACAGGTTCTCGGTAATCAAGAACGGACAAACAGGAAGTTTGTGCTTTAGGACTAGCTCGAGCCTCCGTAATGGATAATAGCTCAAGCGGTCCGAATGAGTGTGGGTGAACAACTTGTTCTGGATCCCCTTTTACAAGGTACAATGGGGGGTATTTATAGGGAAAAAAGCATAAGGAAAAGACCTATTTACCCCCAAATTACAACCGACATAGTAGAAACTATTCGGTATTATAAACAAAGTTATACACGGTAAAGTGCTGCAAGGTAGATGGATAAGCTGAACATCCAATCAATCATGTCCTTCTGCTTCGAGGCCTCCATCTTCCCTTCGGAGGGTTCTCTAGGACTTCGCACCGTGGCACCCTCCGGTCGTGACGACGTATGCTCCGAACAGCGGTCCGCCACCTTCGGGATCCTCATTGAGCCAACGAAGGGTTACTCTTTAAGTCCTGGAAATAGAGTAATTTCCCCCAACAGTAGCCCCTCGAATACGCCTTTCTGTAGTTAACCTGTTTTAGGAAGAAGGCAGTATACGAAAAGGACATTTCTAATTTCTGAGGCTTAAAGAGGATTTGAAGATGCTTGACTTAGCCCAGGATTTTGGACCCAATACTTTCGAACCTTCGTCTTCGGGTTCTTGATGCAGTGAGAAAACTCCCTGGGAATGGAACGGTTTCAGAGTGTGAGCGTCGTGGAGACGGTTACGGAGCACCCTCGTCGTGGAGACGCTTCTAGAGAGCGAACGTCGTGGGGTACCGTCAAAGTGACCGTTACGGCGCAAGTAGCCGTTACCTTCTGCAAAAAAGGTAACGGTCGATTTCTACAGCGGTTATACGCCGTTCCAATTACCGGACCCACTTGTCGGTGACAGAGGCAGAACCTGCAATGTGAAATCAGCCAAAGAGTAGTACTGGTCGCGTGGTTATAAAAAGGGAAGACGGAGATTAACCGAGATTTTTTACCGCATTCATCACCTGCAATTCACCTTTCCCCCAATCTTCCAAACTCTTGAACGTTCGAGCGCGATGGCGAGAACTAGCCACACCACCCCTGCAGCGGCCAACACCTTGGCGCAGAGGCAGGCGTGGGCCGCTTCGGCAGCAGCGGCAATGGCGGGGGCTCCGAGCGGAGCTTGGCCCAAGAATCCTCGGGCGCTCCGTCCGCCCTCCAAGAAGAAGATCACTCAAAGCTTCATCATCGGCCAGTCCTTGAGCACCGCCGAGTCCATTGAAGAAGCGGTGGACGGAAGGTTGGGCGCTGGGTTGAGGACCCGAGTCCCCGGGACGGAGTCAACTCCAAGGCCGAGGAGCGGAGAGGTGGTGGTCTTCGAAGCATTCTTCGAAGCAGGCTTGGGGCTGCCGGCAGTGGACTTCTTGGCAGAGGTGTTGGACTTGTTCCATATCACCCTGCCTCAACTGTCCCCAAACGCCATCGCCCGATTGGCCATCTTCGAATGGGCGCTCCGGGCGGAAGGGTGCGAAGGACGCTCTGAAATCTTCGCCGCGACCCACGAAGCCATATGCCAACCAAAGCCACAAGACGGACCGGGGGACTCCAAGGTGACGATAGCCTTCGGCAGCGTCAACTTCCAGCTGCGGAGGGAGCACGCCCTCCGCTTTCCTGCCAAAGCTATAAACGACAGATGGTACACCAACTGGATACTTCGGTGGTTTTATGCCGAAGTAGGAGAGGACTCCCCCCTCGCTGGTCCTCTCCAGGAGATCTGGTATCGGAAGGAGGCGGATATCTCTCCGAACCCTAGCCTGCTCTCGACGAGGCTAGGGTTGCTTACCTCGGTGGCTCGTCGTATGAGCATGCGCGACTTGGCTGAGGAGTTCGTCGCTCTTCGGATCCCTCCCCTCGGAGCCAACTGGCCGATTGTGTTCCCACAAGCTTCGGAGGGGGACCTCCGAAACTTAGGTAAACCTTCTCCTTGCTGCATCATATTTGAACGAAGAAATCAATTATACTTATATTCTCATACCTTTTTCTTTCAGTGGCGCCTCTGGTATTGGCTCCGGAGGACATAGTTCGGGCCGCCGAACGAGTCCTTGGAGCCCCTTCGGTGACCGAGAGGCAGAGAAGGTTGGAGCTGGTGGGGAGCTGGGAGCGATCCAACAGAGTGTGGAGGGCTCTCGGCATGGAGCCCCCGGCTCTTCCCGACTTCGCTCCGACCGGAGCAGTTGGCCGTAAGAGGAAAGCCGCTACCGAGTCCTCCAAAAAGGCCGGCAAACAGCTGCTTCGGAGGAAGAAAGTAGCGAAGCACCCTTCGGAGTTGGCACCTGCCTCGTCTGTCTCGTCGCCGGGTGCTCAAAGCTCGGCCTCCGAAGAGGTAGCAGACTCCGACGGTCAGACAGCAGCGGCCTTTGAAGCCTACCTCTTGGTTGACGAAAATACAGGGGAAGTCCCTCCTCCTACCTCCGTCGAGGAGGTGGTAAGCGTGGCTCCTACTGCTCCTGCTGCGCCCGTCATCGTTCAGGTGGAGTCGGATTCCCCTGCTCCCAACTTGCCCGCACCCGAGGTGACCCCTGCGGAGGCCGTGGCTCCGATGGAAATTGTTGAGGGCAGGACCTCGGGGGATGACTTCGCCGACATCCTCCAGATGTACGAAGCTCTGGAGGATCCAGCAATCCTCCCCCACGAAGCTCCCGGAGGTTTTTCTCGAAGCTCCTCCCTTTTATACTCAATACCTGCTTGCTGTCTGTGAAAACATGCTTATTGATTTTGTTATTGAAATAGGTACCTCTTCGGGTGTCGATGCTGTGGCGGCGTCCGAAGCCCCTGCATCTTCAGAGGCTGTCCTCCGAGCGGATCCCTCCGGACCTCCGGATGCTCCGAATTTGGCAGCGGAGAATGTGTCCTTCGGGGCAGACGACGTGCTCGCTGGGACGGAGTTGGTGACGGAGGTCACTCCTGTAGTGGCCACTTCGACTACTGAGGTTGCCTCTGCCGCTGCGGTTCTGGTCGAAGGGGTAGTTGCCGATGGTCGGGGTACTCCTGCTTCGCCCTTGTTTGTGCCGGGGCGGGGTAAGAGTATTTCTAGCCTCGGCCTTCTTCCTGGCCAGGCCGCACCCTCCGTTGGCAATTCAGAAGACGAAGTCACAGCGGATGACGCTCAAGCTCTATCTTGGCTTCCTCTGCTAGCTCCGTTCCTGGAGCACCAGAGTGGCCTCCGAGGACTTATGGAGCCCCTGGCTGAGAGAAGCCAAGATATTGCCAATTCGGAGTTGATCTCCGTCTTGAGCGAGGCCAGGGCTTCGACACTCAACACGGCCCTCGAAAGGGCTGCCCTTCAGGTACAGAAAAGACACCATAGCTACTTCGTATTAGTAGTTATAAATATTTTAGTACTTACTATTTCTTTTTGCAGCAATTTGTTCTTGCTAGAGCGGCAGCGACTTCCAACGAGGTCGAAGTTAATCGACTTAAACGGAAGGTCACTACCCTCCAGACGGCTCTTAACGACTCCACCGGGAGATCCCTCCGGCTGGAGGAAGAAGTCTTGGAGGAACGGAGGGCTAGGGCAGCGTCGGATGAAGCCCTCGGAGCCCTCCGTTCATCAGCCCAGGAGGTCGAGGCCGAGCGCGTTGTCCTCCGAGCGGAGGTTGAAAGGCTCCGCCAAGATGCCGCTACCTCAAGTGCGCAGCTGGTAGAACTTCAGAGAGCTCTTAGCCAGGCGATGGCCCTCAAGAGTTCTTTGATGCTCCAGGTGGCCGAAGTGGGTGCGACTGCTGCAGGCCTGGAAGCAGCGGAGAAGAAGAATTCTAGTACTGCGGACCGTACCTTGGAAGCCCTTCAGGGTACGCTGGAGTACTTTGGCACCATGTGCCCTTCGGCTTCTGCTGCAACCCACGAGCCCCTTGACCGGAAGCTGACGAGGATCAAAGTTGCTTCGTCGTTGATGAAGAACTCCGGTATTCGGTACGGGGAAATCTCCAGACAGTGTGCTGGTATCAGGGTTCTTCGTCATCTTGAGTCCCTTCGAATCCCCCTTGGCTCAGTCGAAGGCTCGTCTCCTGGAGGCTTTGCGGACGACGACCTGCTGCGGCCATCTTCGGAGGTGGCTTCGGCCTGGGAGGCCTTCCGGTCGACCTGGAAGACGGATCATAAGGCCGCAGCCAAGGCATGGATTGACGAGGCCCATCGGCAGAAGCAAGCACAGACAAGGCCACCGCTTCCTGCTGCGCCAGCCCCTTCTGTTCCTGCTCCGCCGACCGACCCGCAGGTCTAGCCGCTTAGGACTGTTATGTATGTGAAGCCCTATAAAGCCTATTTTTATTAATGAAAAAGTTATAAATGGGAACTTGTCTCGGGTGTTTTGCTATTTTTTAGGTTTTGTCGTGCCCTTCGAGCCCTGACTTCGAACTTCTGGAAATTACCGACGAGCTCTGAAAGGAGTGGGCAAACCTCGAGGGCTTGAGGCCTTACCGTCGCTCCCGCTTTTCTGTTCCTCACGGAGACAAGGGGGAGATCACCCTTGAGGTTCGAAGGGACGTCTTAGCTTATATTAAAGAGGAAGAGAAGGCGGAGGGATCTTCGTCCTCCGAACCTATTGACTGGTCCGACTCGGAGTATCGAGCCGAAGACCCTGCGGAGGCTGACTCCGAAAGGCTCCTGACATGGGCCGAGCTTCAAGAGGAGCAAAAGAAGTTGCGAGCCTCGAAGAAGAAGAGAAGCACCCGAACTAAAAGGACAACCTCGGCGGCTTAGAGCTCCGAAGGGCAAAGTAGCCGTAGGGGCCGAAAAGGTCTCCGATTTTTCTTAGGCTTAGATACAAATTTCTCTTGATGTATAAGTATAACATTTTAATGTGGAATGCTTCGAAAGTATGCTGTGTGACTCCTACCCTTCGACCCCCCTTGTGGGTGGCGGAGCCTTCTCCCTAGAGAAGGGTTCGCTAGGCACAATGAATGTCCGAACAACCGCATGCTTCGAATTTGCACTTATCATTTGCATTTTTAGTTTGCTTCCGAAGACTAAAAATTTGTTCGCTCTTTCTTTTTTTTAAAGTCTTTAGACTCTTGTACGGATCCTAACAAGCCGGAGCCTAGAATCCATAGGGTGGCCACCTTCGGCTCTTTTACAGATACTTCGCACCCGGAGGCTGAAAATCTGTTTTCTTTAAAGTCCTTAGACTCTTCTACGGATCCTAACAAGCCGGAGCCTGGAATCCGTAGGTTGGCCACCTTCGGCTCTTTTACAGATACTTCGCACCCGGAGGCTGAAAATCTGTTTTCTTTAAAGTCCTTAGACTCTTCTACGGATCCTAACAAGCCGGAGCCTGGAATCCGTAGGTTGGCCACCTTCGGCTCTTTTACAGATACTTCGCACCCGGAGGCTGAAAATCTGTTTCTTTAAAGTCCTTAGACTCTTCTACGGATCCTAACAAGCCGGAGCCTGGAATCCGTAGGTTGGCCACCTTCGGCTCTTTTACAGATACTTCGCACCCGGAGGCTGAAAATCTGTTTTCTTTAAAGTCCTTAGACTCTTCTACGGATCCTAACAAGCCGGAGCCTGGAATCCGTAGGTTGGCGGAGCCACTGAACCAATGGTTCGGAGTCAGCCCCTTGGGTCTTGAGAAAAATGCTTGGCTCTACCAGCATCACCGTCCTCCTAATGCGTCCATCAGGAGTAAGGGATGTTCGAAGAGCAAAACAGGTTTCAACCCTTATCTTTATTTATAGAAAGGAAAGTGCTACAAGTGATTACAAGGAGGTCTTAAGTGTAATATCTCTTAAGGTGCTCCGCATGCCATGCATGTTTCAACTCTTCCCCTTCTAAATTAGCTAATTTAAACGATCCGGGGCGTCCTGAGCGTAAGATAACATATGGTCCTTCCCATTTGTTTCCTAGCTTCCCCAGAGCTATTACACTTCGCAATACTAGATGACCCGGCTTTAACTTACTTAATCTAACTTTCGGGTCATACCACGTTTTGGTGTGCTCCTGGTACTTAGTCAAGTTGGCGACAGCTCGAAGCCTTGTTTCTTCTGACAGATCTATTGAAGTACTCCGATCATCTTCATCCCCGGGTTGAATTACGCGAAGCGACTCCCCTCTGAGCTCCGTAGGAGTCATGGCTTCATCTCTGAAGAGCAATCTGAATGGTGTGAAACCTGTTGATCTAGTTTGAGTGGTTCGGATGGACCATAAGATTTTAGGTAGTTCTTCGACCCACAGCCCCTTGGCCAATCCTAACATTCGGCGATTTAACCCGGAGAGGATGTTCCCGTTGGCTCGCTCGACGGCTCCGTTGGACTGCGGATGTCGCACTGCTGCGAAGCATAGCTTAATGCCTAGTTCTTCACAAAATGTTTGAAAGGTATCAGCTTCGAACTGGGTTCCATTATCCACCATCAACTCTCTGGGAACTCTGAACCTGCATATAATATTTTGCCAGAAGAATTTTTGCATGTTCCTCGAGGTGATAGCTGTTAGTGGCTCCGCTTCCACCCATTTTGAGAAATATTCGATTGCTACTACCGCAAATTTCAAACCGCCTTTTGCTGCTGGGAAAGGACCTATGAGGTCCATGCCCCATCTAGCCATTGGCCATACTGGGTCAATAACTTGAAGCTGAGCTGGCGGG